>OU015503.1:74850037-74857537 GCA_907164885.2 Dolomedes plantarius
TTGTAGCAGACATAAAAGCCTACGAATACTTAAAAATGAACGAGATTTTTTATAACTTGCGTTTGCTTTACTAGCTGTAAAATCCTTGCCTGAATATTACTCAAAGCAGTGGCGTAGCTAGGGGGGTGCGGTGGGTGCGGTCCGCACCGGGCGGCACATTATTTGGGGCGGCATATTTTTATTTAGTATTAATTGTAAAAAACCACTTGTTCAATTCATAAGTTTACTATTCGATTTCTACGAATTATGAATTACTATATGATGTCGAATATTTTTCCTCCTTTTAGCCAATGGAAAAAAAGTTCCCCACCTATAGTTTGTCTCAATTACAATTATTTATTTATGTTTATTAATTTATAAAAACCACCAATTGATTGACTTAGAAAGGGCGGCAAATTGGAGACCGCCCCGGGCGGCAAAAGTTCTAGCTACACCACTGGCTCAAAGCACCGCACACATGGTATAGTGGTTAGCGAAGTGAGTTTTTCCGCAGTGGGCGTGGGTTCAAATCCCGAATAAGGAGTGGACATTTCCGTTTTGTCCTGTCATATGGAGCAATCCTGGTTTACCCAAATGGTGCTCCCGACATGTAGTAACCGTCAAAACCTCTCAGTGTCTACGGGCCACTGTCGAAGAGACAAGTGTTTGCCGCTAAAAAAAGGTTCTAAAGTTTCTAAGTTTGCGGTCGTTTAGAAAAGGTGATGCCAATTTATTTTAACGACTCCTGACTTTGCGGGCCAATTCTCGGGATCTGCCGAACCACCGGTTAAAAACCACTGATTAAATCATGTCGTCATCTGCATTTTACAACATTTTCTGATAGCGAATACATCCGGTATGCGTTGCAGAACTTTGGTTTTGTTCATGATGCGACTTTACACTCTGTATAGCTTACTTCGGTTAATTTCTACAACCCGCTTCCGTTAGAAGAAGTCTGTGCTTATTCAGCTTCCAGGTTAATAATAAACAAGCTTACTTTCATTTCCGCTTGGCCTACTTTTATAACGGAAAATCTATCTTCCAAATTCCGCCGAGAATTTCTGAAAATGCGACGATACTTGTCTACAGCGACAACTTATGATTCAAATTAAAACAGAGAAAGTTTCGTGACTGGAGTTCTCATAACTGCAGATGAACGCAACATAAATGTGATTTGATGCGTGATAATGTGTGACGCGTGATTTGATGCGTGCATTAGTTATCAACCTCAGATATTTCCTATCATTAATAATACGTCTTATCAAGGGTCAGAGGTAGCCTAGTGGTAACATGTCGGTTTTCGGTACTGAGGGAGCTCGGAATGAATCCGGACAAGCGCCATTAAATAGCTTCGTCTCTAGGCCGGATATGGGCACGTTAAATCCGTAGACCGGAAACTTCTTCCATGAGGTCAGTGGGTGGGGAAAGTACGACCCCCAGAGATGTCACCCCTGGTGGAGCTCGGTCAAAATTCGGATGGAACCTGGCTAAGTCGGACTGCGACCCTTGTGGTGTCATTATAAACCGGAGCCGCACCCCTCGGCTATCCAGCCTACATGGACCTAGTGTGGAATACAAACTTCTTCGATGAGGTCAGTGGGTGGGGAAAGTACGACCCCCAGAGATGTCACCCCTGGTGGAGCTCGGTCAAAATTCGGGTGGAATCTGGCTAAGTCGGACTGCGACCCTTGTGGTGCCATTATAAACCGGAGCGGCACCCCTCGGCTATCAAGCCTACATGGACCTAGTGTGGAATACAAACTTCTTCCATGAGGTCAGTGGGTGGGGAAAGTACGACCCCCAGAGATGTCACCCCTGGTGGAGCTCGGTCAAAATTCGGATGGAACCTGGCTAAGTCGGACTGCGACCCTTGTGGTGCCATTATAAACCGGAGCCGCACCCCTCGGCTATCAAGCCTACATGGACCTAGTGTGGAATACATTCCAGCCAGGGGGCATAAACAACAACAACCACAACGACCGATTAATAAGTTTATAAACCTGATAGCAAAATATCTGTGCTTCAGTACTAAATACATAAGTACCATCAATTATGTAGAAATTTAAATTAACTTCAGCAGTAAAATGCTGTCATTCCCCAGAGAAGTTCCCCCTGTAATGGAACGTCCGTGATCCGACATTAAATACAGGTTTTAGGTTTTTATTATTTTATTTTAGGTGCTTAAGTCTCTTTTAACCCAATTAGAGGTTAGATTTAAAAAAAGCTTTAACAGTGTGCACGTAGAGCTTAAGAGGAACCGCCATAGAAAATTTCAGCTTCATATGATTTACGGTACGAAACATACAGTGATCAATCAGTAAGTTGTATTTCGCTTATAAATTAATATATATATATAATATATATATACGGTCGAACCTCCATATATCGAACTTCCCTATATCGAAATTTTCTATATATCGAACTCTTAGCAAATCTCCATGTTCATTACATAGAAAAAGTGTTTCTATATATCGAAAAAATCTCTGTATATCGAAATTTTTTTCAAGACAAATTGGGAGATTTTATTCCACTTTAGAATGAAATCTCCCAATTTTGGCATTTGAAACAATTTGTAGTGGACTTCAATTCGCGGAAAATGTCCCTGATGAAGTTTTTAGTGGACTGAATAAATACGAACATTTCTTTGAACTTTCCGCAAAACTAACTGTTCAGCAAGATGTTCGTAGTTTTTTTTTTAAAGAATGTAACTGTGATCATTGTAAGCACTCTCTCCATTATTGTTTTTTTAAAGATATGTAGTAATCAATAAATCTTTCATATTAATTCATTTTTTAGTTATTAACTTTCATTTAATGGGATTCGCATATAAAATAGAAATGGAGTTTCGTATACGAAAATTAGATTTATTTTTTTAGGAGAATTATGATAAGACTAAGCTCAATTCTATATATCGAAATTTCTATATATCGAATTTTTTTCGCGCAGTTTGCTACTTTGATATATGGAGGTTCGACTGTATATATATATATATATATATACATAATATATATATATGTATATCTATCTATCTATCTATCTATATATATATATATATATATATATATATATATATATATATATATATATATATATATATAGACCGTTAAAGGTTACAAATCAGTAAGAAGTAAATCCACCTCTGACAGCTATACAAGCCGAAACATGGCGTAGGATCGAATCAATGAGGTCACCTATGACCTCCTGCGGAAGATCATGCCATAATCTTTGTAACTGGTCAGTTATTTCACCAGTATTCCGGGACGGCTGCAGTTGCCTTCTAAGCACGTCCCAGACGTGCTCTATTGGCGAGAGGTCTGGTGACCTGGCAGGCCATGGGAGTACGTCATATCCTTGAAGACATTGCTGGGAGGGTCGCGCAGTATGTGGTAGAGCGTTGTCTTGCTGAAAATGGCACCTGGGCGACTTGATAGCATAGGCAGTACAACTGGCGTTAAAATCTCGTCCATGTAACTGCGTGCCGTCAAAGTGCGTTGAAGGACGACTAGAGGTGATTGAGTGTCCCAACAACTCGCTCCCCACACTGTCACTCCTTGTGTAATTGCCGTATGCCTCTCGACAACAAATGCCGGATCGCACCGGTGGCCTGGCCGCCTCCACACGCGTATGCGCTAGTCATCAGCATTGAGACTGAATCGGGATTCATCGTTGAAGATCACATGCCTCCAGTCGGTCACACTCCAGCTTGCCCGAAGTCGGCAAAAATCCAATCGACACTGCCTATGCTGTGGGGTCAGTGGTAGGCGTCTTAATGGATGTCGGCTCCTTATGCCTGCTTCGGCCAGTCGTCTCCGAATGGTTTCCAATGATACCACCGGGTGTCTGGAAGGTGGTAAATAGCGTCGAACCAATTCTAGCGACGTTGTTGGTACGGACGTGGCCGCTCATATGATTGCGCAATCCTCGCGCGCATCTGTGTTCCTGGGACGCCCTGACCCTCCACGACGGTAGACTATCCCTTCCGTGATCCTTTGTTGCCAACACCGAGCAACCGACCGAGGTGGCGGCCGATACGTCTGTTCCACCAACCTGCTTCTCTGAGGCCTATTATACGCCCCTTTTCAAAGTCCGACTATTGTTCGTACTGTTGCCGGTTACGTCTCAGAGGCATCTCTAGTCACAATACCGTCCATCCAAGTCGACAGATTTGTTTGAATAACCCTATGGAACGAGCAATTATGCTTTTAAACTCTCCCAGCTGCGCATCTCATATGCGCGTAGCGCGCTTACCCTTGTCTTATTGGCGTCGAAATTTTAATCATTTGCAAATATCTTTCCAGACTACATTCCTGCCAAGTTTCGTGGTAGTAGTTCGATTTCTTCCTGATGCATATATTTTTTGTGTGATATATATATACACTCATGGACAAAAAAATTAGCGCACCAAGAAATAATTGCGGGATCGTAACGAAACTTGCAATGAAGGTACATGTCGGGGAGATATGCAAAAGATTAGAAATGCAGCGTGATTGCGCATTACGTATAGCCGGTAGAGGGCGTTGAACATCGTACTCTGTGGAGTATAAAACAGGTAACCAAATCTTGTTTGAGTGTGCTGAATCATTTACAAACGAAGATTACAGGTAGACATGCCATTACGCCGTGTTCGAAGACAATATAAGCAGTTGTCGCAGTTTGAGAGGGGGAGAATAGTCGTGATGATGGAAGCTGGGTGGTCAGCTAGGCGAGTAGCTCGTCAATTAGGCCGCTCTGATTGTGTTGTGAGGAGGTGTGGGACCAGTGGACCCGAGAGATGTCATGTACACGAAGACCAGGCTCAGGACGCCCTCGACAGACCAGTCGTCGAGAAGACCGCCACATCGTAAGAAATGCACGCGTACAGCCAACTACTTCATCGGCCGCCATCCAGGCACAGGTAGCACCTTCACTAGGGGCCTCTGTGTCTTCTCGAACCATACGAAGGCGCCTGGCTGAAGGACAGTTGGTATCGCGGCGCCCATTATGTGTGCTGCCCTTGACGCCCACCCATCGACGCCTCCGTTTGGAGTTTTGCCGCGCACGAGGAAACTGGACTGCAGCGGAATGGAACCAGGTCGTCTTTAGCGACGAATCCAGATTCAATCTCGGCAGTGATGACAATCGTGTTCGTGTGTGGAGAGCCCGTGGTGAACGCCTCAATCCTGCCTTCGCTGTACAGCGACACATCGCTCCCACAGCTGGTGTGATGGTATGGGGTGCCATTGCCTACAATACACGGTCACCCCTAGTATTGTTCCGTGGCACCATGACAGACCAGCGGTATGTTCATGAAATCCTGCAACCACATGTGTTGCCACTCATGCAACGGCTCCCAGGAGCCATTTTTCAACAAGACAATGCTCGGCCTCATACGGCAAGGGTGTCACAAGACTGTCTCCGCACTGTTACTACCCTTCCTTGGCCTGCCCGATCCCCAGATTTGTCTGCAATCGAGTGTATCTGGGATAATTTGGGACGACGAGTTGGGCATTCCACGAGTTTGAAAGAACTAGAGGCAAGGTTACAGCAAATATGGAACGAAATGTCTCAAGACATCATACAGAACTTGTATGGCTCAATGCCCGATCGTATCGCATCGTGCAGTTGCGCTAGAGGGGGTCCAACGGAGTATTAACTCCACCGTTCTTTTCCCTTTTTCTCTGAAATAAACTATCCTTTTTCTTTGATTTTCTTATCATTTACTTATATCAAAGTAATCATTGCGTATGTAAAATTTCGTTTCATTTTGACGACTCCTTCTTGGTGCGCTAATTTTTTTGTCCATGAGTGTATATATATATATATATATATATATTATATATCACACAGAGTGTATATATCTATATATATATATTATATATATATATATTATATATCACACAGAGTGTATATATCTATATATATATATATATATATATATATATATATATATAGGCGGCCATTAATTTTCAGGACTGATGTAATCTAGAAAATGTTACTGGAAATAAATACCCTTTTAATTTTTCGAACTAGCTCTCTCCCGTAATGCACTTTTGTGCTTGTCCGTATAAGTTTCGGAAACAGCTTTTAAAGTCCTCTTTCGGTGTGCTCTTTAATGTGGACGTCACCGTTTTTTTGATGGGTTTGAAATCCTCATATCTTGTTCCCTTCAGCAAATCTGTCAGTTTTGGAAGCATATATATATATAATAAAATCTATAACACGGTCATATCTATAATCACAGTCTATAACACGGTCTCTATTGTATGTCTGCATATGTGTTTCCATTATCTCAATGGTTGCAAGGTTTCTGATGTCAGTCTTCTTACGGTTTCCTACTCTTAACTTCAACTCTGTCTAGCGCGAGGCTTGGTGTTCTTTGATTGAGCAACTTTTTACTAATTTCTTCTGTTTCTTATGGATTGTTCTGCGTCTAAGTATGTTTATTGGTTAGATCATACTTATCAAAAATAATCCACTGGTTTTTAGACAGTATCGGCACCGCTGATGGAGAGATGCTGTCTAAAACCTTTTAAATACTTATCTTTTCACGTTCTTAGATTCTGGCTGCAAGTAGTAATAGAGCTTATGCTGGTTTCAAAAAATCGATTAAATTTTAATTAATTAAGCTAAGGAATATCTTATAAACATAAGATAAAAATAAATTAGTGTTTTAGGCATAGTTTGTTTTTAGAGCTGGGGCTGTTTTATATAAAATGTTTCTAAATTTCGACCCCAAGGATTCAGTTTTGTAAAAATATGCATTTATTTTGTAAAAATATGCATTTATCTATTCTTTTTTTAATATTATTATTATATTTTCCAATTTTGGAGCTATATTCCTTCAGAAAATATAATAGAAATTTTCATAGACAAAGTATTTGTAAAAAAATTGATCCCAACGTATTGGAATCCCCCAAAGTCCGTAGAATGTACCAATAACTTCTATAGCCAAACTGTTGAAAAGCCTCTTAAGTGCTGGATTATGTAAATGGCATTTAGCCCTGAAAAGAGGAGTAGAATCGCATTGTCCTATCGCATTTCTCATATGCAATGATTTTTTTTAACGTAGGATTACGTTAAAGGACCCGATTTACATAATTGTGGACGATAGGCAAAACTCGGGATGGGGGCCCCCGAACACTGATGTTGGCGTAAAATTTCCAAAATTGACACAGAAAAAAAATAATTATGAATTATTGTGAAAGTACCATTTTACCAAGAATTGGCTATTTGAAACGTAGAAGCCTAGAACATTACCAGATATCAAAAAGCAATACAACATATTAACTTCATTCAAATACCAATACAATGCAGCCAGAAAAACTTATTAATCCCATATATACACTATAACATACATATCATGAACTATACATATAACTATACATATGATGAACCAATGAATCAAATTTGAAAGGATATATAAAAAAAAATTGCTATTAAAAGTGGTAAAATAAAAAAAACTTGAAATGGAAATTTTTTCTCTCTTTTCTTTTAAAATAAAAATTTTGGGGGGCCCCTAGGCCCGTGCCTAATGGAAAATCG
>OU015503.1:74860037-74904111 GCA_907164885.2 Dolomedes plantarius
TTTGGAAACTGGCAACGGTAGTGGGACCAAGAACTTATTGAACAAAAGAAAGAGAATTATTTTTATTGTGGACAATTGTCCAGCCCACCCTTCGGTTCAAGGTCTTCATGTCATTAAATTAACTTTTCTTCCTCCCAACACAACCTCCGTATTACAGCCTATGGACCAACGTGTCATTAAGTCCTTAAGACAGGGGTGTCAAACTCAAAGGCTACCTTGGGCCAAACAAACAAGGTTTAACTATAGGTGGGCCGCAAAAAAATCAATATTAATAGAAACGTAGGTTTATTTGCCTAATTACAGTATATTCAACATAAATATATGCATTTTGTTTAAGAATAGCAAAAAAGAGTACCATTAAAAAACATTTAGCGAATTCTTCCTATGTTATTATAATTCTGCGTCGGTTATTTTATTATATATTATTGTGTGCCAATATATTGGCCGGGCCTCAAAAATGTTCGTCGCGGGCCGCGAGTTTGACATCCCTGCCTTAAGAGTTCATTTCAGGAAGAACTTGATTCTACAGATCATCGACGATATTGAAAATAAGAAAGAACCGAAGATTTCAGTACTGGAGACTATCATCATGCTAGAAAAGGCGTGAAAAAATTTTAAACCTTTAACGATTTTAAATTGGTGCTTGAGGCGGGCCTGGTTGTACAGCGCGCTGGTTTTCGATGCTGAGGGTGCTCGGATTGAATCCCGGCGTCGCGCCACAATAAAAGCCTTCGTTTGTGTCGTTTCTTCATACGGGATAATGCAGTCCACTTATATGGTGCCCCCCATAATAAAATGGACCGTAAACTACGGCGTACTATAGGCGAATATTTGACAACAAGTGCCTCCACATTGGTTCAAAAAAATTGTTTCAGGCATGCTGGTTTTCTTAGGGTTGAAAATCCCCCCATTTTTTAAACTCGACGCTAGAGATAAAACGCTTAAAGATTGGGTTCGAGATTTGCCAATTGAACAAAATTCACTTCAGGAATATGAAAAGATAGATTGGGCTCTTGAAACTCATGGGAATGTAACGGACGAAGATATTGTTGCAGGCGTAAATGCAGAGATTTCTGGCAGAGATGATGATATTGCCGGCAGTGCCAGTTCAGAAGATCTTTTGAACGAGATTTCTTGCCCGAGTTTAAAATAAATGTTTTCAGCAATCAATACTGTTAATAAATTTCTAGCTTGCAATGACGATTTTGTGAAGGATGCGATAAAAAAAAAGCTGTCAAGGAACTAGTTGCGATAACCGAAAATTATTTTTATTTACAAAAAAACTAAAAAAAATATTACTGACTATTTTTCAAAAATTGAATAAACATGTAAAAACAAAATATTGCGTTATGTATGTACATTCATAATAGCTACATAATTTTATTCATTTTTCTTTTTGACGATTTTAGAACCATGTATTTGAAGAAGTTTAAAAATACATACTTATATGAAAATAAGCAGTGTGTTTTTCCTAGATTGAACTTGAACCTTTTAACCATTTTTTGAACGTCCTGTTTTAGGTGTAAATAGAAATTATGTGACAATGAATTTGGCATTTCCAGCAGTTTTAAGTTATCTATCGGATATAAAAACTATCGATCATAAGAACCAGTTTTTAAAGTCCCCTGGATGTTCTTATAAACTATTTGTAATATATATATATATATATATATATATATATATATATATATATACACACACACATTCCAACCAGGTTAATCGGTACCATCCGGACCAAAATGATCGCGTCCCAATTTGGTCCTATGAACCGAAAGCGACTGTACTTATATATGTATATATATATTTATATATAAAAAATAACTTGGATTACATTATGCTAGCCCTTTTTCCGACGAAGAAAAGCAATTGTAAACAATTCAATATTTTGCATGTCGTGCATAAATACATATCATTTTAAAAAAATTATGCGCTAAAACGATTGGATATGAAATAGTTCGTGCTCATAATTTAATAAAAACCAAACAATATATTAGAAAAACCAAATTCTTATGGAATACTAAAAGTTTTGGTTTAATGGGGATATTTTGTTTAAAAAAAACAAAAACTTACCTTACAATTAATTTTCTTATGACAGACTTCAGACACAGTGAAATCTTATCTAGATTGCAGTGAATGTAGATAACACAGTGACATTAACCCGAAGACAAGATAAGACTATTACATTTCGTCCGTTAGTACCTGGGAAGTTATTCTAAGTGACGTCAACTTCCGACGAAGGAAAGTGTTGTTTGTTTATCGAACTTTTCTCGCACTGCGCATGTCAGAACACTTCAAGAATTTCATTCGCCAACAGTGACGAAATATTCTACCTTACTGAAAGATAATAGAAAAGAAATGAAGCAAGTTCCTCTTCCCGGGCTTTGATATATATATACAGTGTTTTTTTCTGGGGGCACGTGATCTTTTTTTAAGTATTACAGAAGGTCGTTCGACCTTTATGGAAACGATTTTGTAATTTATTTTTGTCTTTTGCATTTTGAGGTAAAAATTTGGCAACTTCAGAATAATCGTCTGCATCGTTTCGTTTTGATTAGAATGTAATAAAAGATTCATTTTGAAAATGGCTCCAAAAACTGATAGATGGGTTGAAGGTTACGTAACTGCTCTTTCCGAGGAGAAATATTCGTATCAACAAATCATAAAGCGGTGTAAAAATCGTGGTTATGGCATTTTAAAAAAATATCTATTTATAATATATTAAATTTGAAAGGAATAAAAGTCTAACTGAAAGGAAAAATGAAAACATGACCGCGAAATCTCATCCTTCGCAGGTAAATATCAAGAAAGGGAAGTCTCTGATCCTAAAAGAAAATCCGCCGATTCAAAGATCCATTGCTTCGAAACTAGGAATGTCTTCTGGCACTGTAAGTAAAATCATTCATAAATATTTGACGTTAAAAAAGGTGTTTAAACTTAAAGTTCATCTGCTTTTGCCAAAGCATATTACTCAAAGAAAAACAAATTGTAGAAAATTTTATGAAAAACACCTAGCTGCTGAAAAATGGAAATTTGTAGTAACACTCATTGTGGCATAGGTGTATTTAAGTGACTAATTAAAAAAGATCAATTTTATATTACTCAACTGACGGGAATGACCGTACGAAATGGCTTCGTCAGTGTACAGAAAAGTTCCCAAAGGGATTCATAATACTTGCAGGATTTTGTTAAAATGGCAAATAAAAAATAAAAAATGTCATAAGTAAAGCCAAAATTAATTCACTCTACTATGTATCAGCAGAATATTTTTGAACCAATTTTTGAAGAAGAAATTCCAGCCTTATATGGAAAGGACATTGATAAAGTTGAGCTTGATATGGACAACGCATCTTGTCACACGTCTAAATCAAATGCCGCTAATTTTGCAAAGAAAGAATCAGAAACAGGAATAAATTGTATCCCATTTAATGAAATACCTGTAAAATCACCTGACGCTTCTCCAATAGACTTTTGCGCTTTGGGTTTATCAAAACGTGCCTTTGGAAAATGGCATCCAAGAACACTGAACGGACTTTGGAAAATGGTCCAAGAGGAATCGGGTAAAATTGACATGACAGTACTAAGAAAAAGTTTACTTTCATGGAAAATTATACAGTGCTAGATGTTATCATGATTTCCTAGGTGGCAGTATGGTTGCAAGGGCATTGACCCTTAGGAATCCTTGTAAAGGGACGTGCAGGGTACCTTGGTAGCAAGAAAATTCGGCAGAATGTAGTGAGGGAGAGAGTATCTCATCTTCCAGGAGGTTCCCATATATAAGAAAGATAGAAAGGAGGACCCAGTAATATGTCCTACTACCTTTTATGAAAATCTGAAAAGATCTATAGAAAATAGATTACTACATGATGAAGCTTATTCACCTAATTGGGCAAGAGTGCTAGATCCAATACAATGCCAGAAGAAGTTGAAAATCATTTGACGTTTGGGGAAGCAGAAATAAGGAATTTAAGAAGACTTAGTTTGCATGAAAGGGATGTTACAGTTTACGAGAATACATGGAGGAAAAATAATTCTAGAAGGATTATTTCAATAAATATACCATCTCGATATGATCCGATATCTTCAAGTAAATGTAAAAGGGGTTATTAACAGATGATGTAACTCCTTTAAGAACTTCATTGTTGACTAAAACAATGTTGTGAAGACTTTTTTCTGCGGTAGAAAAAAGTGTATATGCCTTTCCAGTTCCTCCCCCCCTCTCTTTCGCTTTCTGGATTTGCTTTGTCGCAGTATGTGGTGACTGATCGCCACCGCTCTGGAACATCTGCTGCCGTCTTGGGCCATCTTGGGCCATCATTAATTTTCGTGTTTATTATAAAAAATAATTTCTTTTAATATTCACAAAGTTAATTATTTTAAAATTTTGTTTAGTATTCCGAATCATTAAATAGAATAAGAATTAACGGATTTATTATTTAATTTATCAAATATCTCCAATGAATTCCAAAATGAAAAAAATGACATTTAACATCTCCCTAAACCATAAATTTCTTTTGAAGTTGCTAACAAAGTACAAAAAGTACACACCTTTTTTCAGAAAACACATTATACCCACCTATTTTTTTGAGAAAAAAAGACACTGTATATATATATATATATATATATATATATATATATATATATATATATATATATATATATATATATATACATATATATACATATATATATATATATATATATATATATATATACATATATATATATATACACATATATATATATACACACATATATATATATATATATATATATATATATATATATATATATATATATATATATATATACAGTGGAATCTCGATCGATCGTTTTTGGATCCATCGTTTTTCCGTATGTGTCGTTCATTTTATCCAGTCCCAACGATCATATTGCTTTGTTATGTTTCCGCATCTATCGTTTTCCCACATTTATCGTTCATTTCAGTCGGTTCGTTGAAAAACGATAGATCGAGATTCCACTGTATATATATATATATATATATATATATATATATATATATACAGGTGGTTATCAAAATAATGGAAACACCTATTAATAATAGTGGTGTTTATGAGAATGTGCTTCGTATTTCTTAAAAAACGAGTCTGGCCAACGGCATTTTTATATATAATATATTGTATGTATTATTCTACTATCAGGTAGCAGTAATGAAGCTAAGGGCATCGTGTTTTTGGGGAGAACATCGTAAAATGTCAAATTTTGCCGACCTTGCGAAAAGGGCAAATTTTTGGAGAGCTTTTAAATTGGAGTATCTGTTACTGCAGCCCCCAGACTAATGGGTGTTACTTGAGCTATTGTATCTAAAGCCATGATAGCATACAGAGTGCACGGAAAAACATCCTTTGTCAAACAGAATAGTGGAGGAAAGGGAGAGCTGAGTGAAAGAGACGGGCGAGGAATTGAAGCGGATTGTGACATGAATAAAGAAAACAATTGCAACCCAAATTACCAAAGAGCTCAATCTGTATCTGCATGCTCCGGTATCAACTATGAGAGGTAGAAGGGAACTTCACAAAGAAACCATTTACGGAAGAGTAGCTATTCTCAAGCCACTTGTAATAGATGCCAATACAAAATATCTTCCACAATGGTGCCACGAGCGCAAACCCTGGTCGGGCAATATGTCGAAAAACGGCATTTGGTCCGACAAATCATTGTTCACGTTGTTTCTTGCAACTGGACGTGCGTATGTCTGGAAAACACCTACACAAGCGTAAAATTCTGGCTGTCTCATCTCAGCTGTCAGTGATGGTTGTAGATCTATCAGGGTTTGGGATGATATCTCATGGTTTTCTTCAGGCCCCATTGCAACCCTAAAAGGGAGATTGAATGGGAAGGACTAAGTCGAAAGTTTAACTCACTAGTCCATCATATGGTGCAAACATTGTTTCTTACAGGAGATAGCGTTCTCCAGGCTGATAATCTCCGTATCCATACAACTAAATCTGTCAAGTATTGGTTTGAAGAGCATGAAAAAGAAGTCAAATATATTTTATTGCCCTGTACAATCCCCCCGACTATATATCATCCAACCACAATGATCTGTATAAGCGGATAGAGCTAGGTATCGATATCCACCACAGCATCTCTACAGGAACTTTTATTATTTTCCTCTGAAGAATGGTATAATATATTCTTAACCACTATTCATGATTTGTGTAATCCAATTCCAAGGTGAATCAGGTGATATTACATAATAAAGGTGATCCTGCGCAGTATTAATAAAGGTTTTTATGATGTTTCTTAGCGTTTCCTTTATTTTGATAACCATCTGTATATATATATATATATATATATATATATATATATATATATATATATATATATATATATATAGATAGATAGATAGATAGATAGATATAGATATAGATATAGATATAGTCCGGAAAATGAACGCTCCCAGTAGCGGAGCAATCCCCTGGAGGACCTCAAGCGCAACGTAGTTTTGAGGCCCCATTGTTGTAAATGCTAATTAATCGTATCACATCTTACTTGGTAAAATTACTGATAAAAAAATCGCTTTGTTAAAAATAAATCTCTATTTTTAACCGTTTGTAGTCATCGATAGGAATAACAGGATGAATTCGTTTACAATCATTTAAAATAAAATGAACACTATGATACAAATTATTTATTAATATACGAATAATATTTTTGTATATTTATATGATACATATTATTTATTAAAAAATAAAAATAAAAAATACGTTGTGTATCTTATTTATTGCAGAAAATTTATGTGAATTTATTGAAAATTATTAAACACAGTTAAAACATTCGAACAAGTATTACCATACATCAGAACAGTAAGTACTTGATTGGAACTTTTCTCGATTTCTGCTTATGTACTTTATCAGTGATACATTCATGAAATAATAACTGAACTACAGGGTGATTTTTATTAAACTGACACTTCTCAGAGCCATCTGTAGCGCGCTTTATCAGCCGGAATTCCACCAAAATTTATAGAGGGACTACGGATGACATGGGAAATAGTTTCCCTGAAAAAAAAAAATTGGTTCCAAAAGTCGCCGATATGGGGAGATATGGCGCTGTTATTTGTCTGCGCAACCGAGAAGTTGCGTAAAATGCAAGTAAAACATCAAAATGCAAAGTCATAACTACGTAGTCGACATCAGTTCTTTCTGTGGGCTTATTTAAAGTCTATGATGTATTTTGGTGGAGTCTCGAACTTAAAGGCGGCCCTAAAGGATAACATATCCCGCCCGGGGGGGGGCCTGGGGCAAAGTGCCCCAGTTGCCCCCCCCCCCTCTGGGTGGCCCTGCTCAAGATCAATCTTTTTGAAGGTCACTGTTAAGGGAGTTTTGAAAGAGGGGGGGGGGAGATGACAATAGTTCGGGGAATTTTCTAGTTGTTAGTAGACACCACGAGTGGGTCCAGTGATCATCGGGATTTCGTTATCGAGGCGTTCTTCATTATTTCACAAATGAGTGCGTCATAGTAGATAAGAGGCCCATGTAGTACGAAATTTCGTAGTATAGTAAAACTAGCTGGCCCGTGCAAAAATTTCGCATGTGAATAAAATACGATTAATTTTATAGCGAGGGTGGTGGTTTGTAGTAGGATGAAAGAAGAACCGGTTCACTTGTAGCCATTTATTAGTTGTCAAATAACAATGGTGCGTAAGGATATTACAAAACCATTTCAAAACGCCTTTGTACACAATATTGGAGGTGGAGCATAAGAAAAAACAGAGGAAGATGATATATGTACACGTCAAAACCCTTTTGTAGACAATATTAAATACTTAGTATGACAGAAACTCGTGGAAAATTGGATAGTTACATTATAGAACCTCTTTGTACACAATATCGACCATGCCTATCGGAGCATCCAGTGAAAGAACTCTAGGGCCAAAAGTAAAATTTTAACCTCGATTTTAAAACAACCAATACAATGTATCATTCTAAATTAACAATTCACCAGAAGCGGAGAACTTAATCTTTAAAAGGATACCTCATTTATCGATTTTGGTTAAGTATGAAGGGAGAGAAAGAGATCGTCACAAGAAATCACCTTCTAGAAGTGATATACATGATGCGTCTCAGTATTATTCGTTTCTTTTATATTGCAATTTTCCTTTTTTTAAACCTGGCCACCTTGTTTCAGATTTCTGTTAAAAAAATATGCATTGTTCCCTATTTTGTCAAATGTATTCTTGACACACATGATAAAGTCGTAAAGTGATTCGAAAAGTTTTACCCCTAACAATAAATTGCACAGGATGTGTTGTAATGGTATGTTGGTACTATTTATTCGTTGAAACAACTCATCCCATAAAACTTCTACTTTCATATTCATTAAAATATACTGGAAGTTCATTTTCCCCCTCCAGTTTACTAATTGGTTTTTCGTTGTCCAACATACTAATTTGAATGAAAGCTAATTAGATTTTAATGGTGAAACTGCGTGTGCTTTTGAGGCCCATTAAGACTGTGTGTCATTGTGTTTATTAATATATTTCATCGTCGAGTGAACGAAGAAAAATATACCCATAAATTGCGAGCAAAGTCAAAATAAAACAACTGGCCAGAATAGGTTTTCGTAGAGCAATTTCCCATTAAATTTATGGCATTTCACATAGGTTGTTGTATCAGCATATTTTTCCTAGCTTAAGGAGGTCCGGGACACATTTTAATTTTTTTTTATTTATTGAGTTAAAATTTTGAATTATTTATGAAGATGAACCACATAATTTGTAAACAAAATCACACCATAAAAATTCTCAAAGAGTCTTTAAAAAAATTAAAAATTTAAAATTAAAAAAAAGTGGGGTAATTTAAAATCGTTATAACTCGAAATATTATTTGTTGAATTTCAGAATTTTTTCATTTAATTAAACAGAAATATATAAGTTTTAATTCTGATTAAACAATTTTTTAAATATTTTTTTTTAAAAAATTTAAAATATTTAGATTAAAAATTACAAAAAAATGAAATTACTTATTTTTAAAAAAACATATTTTCAAAAGTAAATATTTTTTTTCAAATTTTCTGAATCAAAATTAAAGTAAAATATTTATAAAGGACATGCTTCAAGTTTCAACCATTTATCTTTAACGGTTGTTGACTTATAACAATTTAAAGACGAGAAATGGGGAAAAAACCCATCATGCAGCAAAAACGCACTTACAGGTTTAAACAACGATTGGCTACTATTAGAATGTTGCCAAAAAAAATAATAATAATAATTTCTCCTGTTCTAATTAAGATAGAAACATTATTTAAACGAAATTGATCGAAAATTTGAACAATTTTGTGTCCTGGACTCCCTTAAAGTTCGCTGTATTTCCCAACAATATTTGCCGTATTATCGCATGTTTGGGCCTTAAAGTTTTTTATATCTCTAGAAAACTCTCCCAAACAATTGAATACTATCGATTCTTATTCAGAATTTGATATTCGATTTGGAGGAATCCAAAAAAACATTCTTTTATGTTACCGTTTTTATCAACAAGTCTCGAGTCTACATGAGTTATATCAGGAGTAGGGTTTAGAGCAGCCATACACATCCTTTTTTCTCCCCCCCCCCCCTCTGGCCTCAACATAGTACACTGTACCTCATAATATAATAATGTTAAAAAATAATTACACGATAAAAAGAACTTTTTATATACCACGTTTTTAAATTTTCTGTTTTATCATATAAACTTGACAATTCTATGTATTAAAAAATAATTTAAAATTTTTTTTTGATTAATTAACCCATCAACTTGAAAGAAAATGATCAAATGCGTAATAAAGAGAGCAATTATAAGAAATTTTCAAACAACAAAATTAACTGAAAATGAATTCAATACTGCTTAAAGATGGCTAAAAGTATTAAAAGAATACATTGTCATCGTATTCTGAGCTATTCTAAAAGTTTCAAATGTCTAGCTAGTCGGGAAGTTATATAAAAATCGATTGCAAGATTTGTACTAGACAAACACACAAAGAAGAAAGCGAGTTCATAAAAACATGGTAAATAAATTCAATTCTGCTTAAAGATGGCTAAAAGTATTAAAAGAATGCATTGTCATCGTGTTGTGACCCATTCTAAAAGTTTCAAATGTCTAGCTAGTCGGGAAGTTAGTTAAAAATCGATTGCAAGATTTGTACTGGGAAAACACACAAAGAAGAAAGCGAGTTAATGAAAACATGGTAAAATCGCAAAACCTAAATGTATCAAAACGTTTATGTTAAAAAAGGGTGTGACTTTTTACGTTGAGACAAACTATTGACTATTTTAGATAAATCATGTTTATAATTGCGACTTGCTACTCTCAATAAGTCATCAAGGTGCGAATCAGTAAGCCTATTTGTATATAAACTCTTCGCATACCGTAAGATGGGGTTACTTTGTGACTGATTTTAACTTTTTTCCTGTGCCAGCCAATGAGTTTTAAAAGCAGCCGAAAAACAAACAATCGGAAAGCATTTGTAAAAGCGTTTTGAACAATTCAAGCTTTATGGAGGTGAAAAGGGGATTCAAACCTCAAAATAAAACACTACCTGACTGATCACTGTATATCAAGTACTATAAGTTTCACAAAGAATGAAATTCTTTATGGTGGTTTCTCTAGCGCCTTAGGTTCTCACAAAGAAAGCTTTTAAAAAAATTCATCCTTTAAGGGTTTAAAATAGGAGCTTATTACCCCAAAAGTAAAAAGAAAAATACAAAACCCTTATTGAAAGTCGGATCACTGTCATTAAATTACAGGATCAACTCCTGCAAAGAGTGACAACGCACTACTGCTAAAGTTAATTTAAGTTAAATGAGCACAGTTACACAATGGATGGTACTAATGCATTCCGTAGTGAAGCACAGGTATTTGGCTACTTTAATCTATATATATAAAAACAGTTCCGTAACTGACTGACTCTATGACTGACATACAACGCACAGACCAAACCGCTAGACCTAAAGGGCTGAAATTTTGCATGGCGATTCTTCTTATGGTGTAGGGGTGCACTAAGAAATAATTTTGATAAATTCTTCTTAGATTTTTTAAATTAAAATTTTAAACTGTGTTAGTGACTTTTTTTAAGTTTACATTCAAAATAATAATTTGAGGGTTATAAAATTTATATCACGAGAAAGATCATAAAAATTTCTTTAAAATGAAATCTTTTTCGAACCTTTACCTCTATTTTCTGATTTTTGGTGAATTTTTAAAGATTAATATTTAGAATTTAATTTATTAAATGATGATCACGTGATTTCTTTTTCTGGTAGTTTAAATAAATTTATCGTCACGTGCATAACAACTAAATAGACAAAAAAATTTTCTTCTTTCTAATGCAGCTGACGATTAGATATTATCAAAAAAAATAAATATCCCTTACGATTTTTTTATAAATATATATATATATATAAAAATATAAGTTTATATGATTCAACAGAAAATTTAAAAACATGATGTATGAAAAGTTTTTTTATCTTGGGATTATTCATGCATGTCATACTATTATATGGCATGTATGAAAATGCCATATTGCACACTTTTCATTAAGAGGCATTAACAACAACGAAAATATTTTAGGCGTTGATTTAGAGAATGTTTTCCCTGTTAAAGCATAAATAATTTTCTGTATTCATTTTCTACATGTGTTTGATAGAATCCATTTTCATTTGTTGAAGTTTTTTAAATGCGTTAGGAACAGTTTTACTGCCGCATGGCTTAGGGCCTTTTCACATAGAATCCACCAACGTGAGCGTTACTCATCTATATATATAAAACAGTTCCGTAACTGGCTGACTCACTGACTGACTGACTGACATACAACGCACAGACCAAACCGCTGGACCTAAAGTGCAGAAATTTTGCGTGGCGATTCTTCTTATAGTGTAGGGGTGCACTAAGAAAGATTTTTGAAAATTTCTTCTTAGTTTTTTAGATTAAATTTTTAAGCTGTTTTAGTAACTTTTTTAAAGTTTGCATTTAAAATAATAATTTGAGGGTTATAAAATTTATATCACATGAAAGACCATAAAAATTCCTTTAACATGAAGACTTTTTCGAATCTTTACCTCCATTTTCTGATTTTTGGTGAATTTTTAAAGATTAATTTTTAGAATTTAATTTATTAAATGCTTATTACGTGATTTCTTTTTCTGGAACTTTAAATAAATTCATCGTCACGAGATAACAACGAAATAGACAAATTTTTTTTTCTTTCTAATGCAGCAGATGATTGGACATTATCAAAAAAAATATTCAAATACAGTAAAAGATATGTTCCTCAAACTGTACTATAGTAACTGTACTATATTCTTTAGTATGTCCTATTAGATGTAATTTGAATATTTTCATCTACATTATTTTGTCTTTAAAAATATCCCTTGCGATTTTTTTACAAATATATATATTTTTTTACATCAATTGTATACATTGATCGTCGTATTTATTATAAATATACTATATATTTATATATATATTTATTTTTTTTTTTGGAATGAATTGCATACATTGACCATTGTATGTAATTTGAATGTACCCCGTAGCGAAGTGCGGGTTTTCAGCTAGTATATTATAGTAGAGAGCGAAAAGAAAATAAAGTAATAAAAAATACGGTGGAATGATTTTCTTTCCATGACTATTCATCACGACTACTGAGTATTACAAGTCATTTCCTGCATAAACAAGAAGGCATAAACAATATAGCTTAATAATTTATCTTTTTCTCTTAAAAACCGCTCACAGGATCCACATATAATTCACTTCCGCTAGCAAAAATTTCCAGGATGCACAAAATGACGACATACATATGTTGCATTGTGCATTCCATTCCCTGACGTAACATCTGTGATCTCTACTAGATACACATCAGCTCAGATTCGAGGAATTGCAGTGCTTTTACTTCACAAAGCGCTCTTGTAGAAACATGGCACCTTAATTAGTGAAAATAAATTTATTAGGTATATATACATGCACACACACACACACATACATATATATATATATATATATATATATATATATATATATATATATATATATATATATATATATATATATGTGTGTGTGTGTGTGTGTGTGTGTGTACAAGTGGCTATCAAAATAATGGAAACACTAAGAAACATTATGAAAACCTGTATTAAAACCGCACAGAATCACCTTTGTCATGTAATACCACCTGATTCACCTTGGAATTGGATTGCACAAGTCATGAATCGTGGTTAAAAATATACTATCCATTCTTCAGGGAAAATCATGAAAGTTCCTGTAGAGATGCTGTGGTAGATATCGATACCTGGCTCTATCCGATTATAGAGATCACAGTGGTTGGATGATATATAGTCGGGGGGGATTGTACAGGGCAAGATAAAATATATGACTTCTTTTTCATGCTCTTCAAACCAATACTTGATAGATTTAGCTGTATGTATAGGGGAATTATCATTCTGGAGAACGCCATCTACTGCAAGAAACAATGTTTGCACCATAGGATGTACTATTGTGCTAAAATTTCGACATAGTCCTTCCTATTCAATCTCCCTTTTAGGGTTAAAATAGGTCCTGAAGAAAACCATGGGATGCCATCCCAAAACCCTCATAGATCTATCTCCATGATTGACAGTTGAGATGAGACAGGCAGACTCTTACGGCTGTGTAGGTGTTCTCCAGACATACGCAAGTCCTGTTGCGGGGAACAATGTGAACAATGATTCATCGAACCACATGCCATTTTACGACATATTACACAACCAGGATTTGTGTTCGTTTGCAACATTGTGGACGATATTTTGTATTGGCATCTATTACGAGTGGTTTGGGAATAGCTACTTTTCCGTAAATGCTTTGTTTGTGAAGTTCCCTTCTTCCTTTGATGGTTGATAAAAGAACATGTAGAAGCAGAATGAGTTCTTCGGTCATTTTAGATGCAGTTGTTTTCTTTCTTCATGTCGCAATCCGCCTTAAGACCTCGCCCATCTCTTTCACTCAGCCCTCCCTTTTATCCACTATTCTGTTTGGCAAATGATGTTTTTCCGTACACTCTATATGCTATCGTGACTTTCGATACCATAGCTCGAAAAACACCGATTAGCCTGGGGGTTGTAGTAACAGATACTCCAATTTAAACGCGCTCAAACAACTTGCCCTTATCGCAAGGTCTGCAAAGTTCGATATTTTACGCTTTTCCCCCCAAAAGCACAATGCCCTTAGCTTCATTACTGCTACCTGAAAGTAGAATAATACATACACTATCTATAAATATAAAATAGTTCCGTAACAGACTGACTGACTCTCTGACTGACATACAACGCACAGACCAAACCGCTGGACCTAAAGGGTTGAAATTTTGCATGGCGATTCTTTTTATGGTGTAGGGGTGCACTAAGAAATAATTTTGATAAATTCTTCTTAGATTTTTTAAAATTAAATTTTTAAACTGTTTTAGTGACTTTTTTAAGTTTGCATTCAAAATAATAATTTGAGGGTTATAAAATTTATATCACGAGAAAGACCATACAAAATTTCTTCAAAATGAGATATTTTTCGAATCTTTACATCCATTTTCTGATTTTTTGTGAATTTTTAAAGATTAATATTTAGAATTTAATTTATTAAATGCTGATCACGTGATTTCTTTTTCTGGTAGTTTAAATAAATTTATTGTCACGTGCATAACAACTAAATAGACAAAAAAAAAATTTCTTCTTTCTAATGCATTAGAGGATTAGATATTATTAAAAAAAAATAAATATCCCTTACGATTTTGCGGGATTTACGATAATTGCGGGATCGTAACGAAACTTGCAATGAAGGTACATGTCGGGGAGATATGCAAATGATTAGAAATGCAGCGTGATTGCGCATTACGTATAGCCGGTAGAGGGCGTTGAACATCGTACTCTGTGGAGTATAAAACAGGTAACCAAAGCTTGTTTGATTGTGCTGAATCATTTACAAAGGAAGAGCTGAGATACACATGCCATTACGCCGTGTCCGAAGACAATATAAGCAGTTGTCGCAGTTTGAGAGGGGGAGAATCGTCGGGATGATGGAAGCTGGGTGGTCAGCTAGGCGAGTAGCTCGTCAATTAGGCCGCTCTGATTGTGTTGTGAGGAGGTGTTGGGACCAGTGGACCCGAGAGATGTCATGTACACGAAGACCAGGCTCAGGACGCCCTCGACAGACCAGTCGTCGAGAAGACCGCCACATCGTAAGAAATGCACGCGTACAGCCAACTGCTTCGTCGGCCGCCATCCAGGCACAGGTAGCACCTTCACTAGGGGCCTCTGTGTCTTCTCGATCCATACGAAGGCGCCTGGCTGAAGGACAGTTGGTATCGCGGCGCCCATTACGTGTGCTGTCCTTGACGCCCACCCATCGACGCCTCCGTTTGGAGTTTTGCCGTTCAAGAGGAAACTGGACTGCAGCGGAATGGAACCAGGTCGTCTTTAGCGACGAATCCCGATTCAATCTCGGCAGTGATGACAATCGTGTTCGTGTGTGGAGAGCCCGTGGTGAACGCTTCAATCCTGCCTTTGGTGTACAGCGACACATCGCTCCCACAGCTGGTGTGATGATATGGGGTGCCATTGCCTACAATACACGGTCACCCCTAGTATTGTTCCGTGGCACCATGACAGCCCAGCGGTATGGTCATGAAATCCTGCAACCACATGTGTTGCCACCCATGCAACGGCTCACAGGAGTCATTTTTCAACAAGACAATGCTCGGCCTCATACGGCAAGGGTGTCACAAGACTGTCTCCGCACTGTTACTACCCTTCCTTGGCCTGCCCGATACCCAGATTTGTCTCCAATCGAGCATATCTGGGATCATTTGGGACGACGAGTTGGGCATCCCACGAGATTGAACGAACTAGAGGCAAGGTTACAGCAAATATGGAACGAAATGTCTCAAGACATCATACAGAACTTGTATGACTCAATGCCCGATCGTATCGCATCGTGCATTCGCGCTAGAGGGGGTCCAACGGAGTATTAACTCCTCCGTTCTTTTGCCTTTTTCTCTGAAATAAATTATTTTTTTTCTTTGATTTTCTTATCATTTACTTATATCAAAGTAGTCATTACGTATGTAAAATTTCGTTTCATTTTGACAACTCCTTCTTGGTGCGCTAATTTCTTTGTCCATGAGTGTATATATATTTGGCATTAATTGCATACATTGACCGTTGTATTTAATTTGAATGTATTCCGTAGCGAAGCTCGGGTTTTCAGCTAGTATTAAATAAAAAAATACCGGTGACCAGATTTCTTTTTAAAGGAATACGAAGCACATTCACAATATATATATTCACACACACACACATATATATATATATATATATATATATATATATATATGTATACAGTAGACGCTCGTTAATTCGAACTCGTTTAATTTGAATTTTCGGTTAATGCGAACTAATCCACAGACCCCAAAAAACTTGTATTGGAGTTAATGTTAAAAATATCTCATTAATTCGAACTAAATTTTTATAAATTCGGTTAATTCGAACTAAAAATTTGACAAGAAAGTTTTCTTTTTCCTCAATTAACGGGGAAAATACACGCTGTATTTATTATTTTGTGTGCCAAAATCACCTGTATTTTTTTTCTATGTAAAGAGGCACATGCTCGAATTCTTAGACTATTGCATTTCCGCTAAACGTTAGTGGCTATTGTCATTATCAGTGCTTAACGGACAAAGCGATTTTCCGTTATTTGTATCGACTTTCTTAGAATTTCAGAAAAACCAGTCTTTACTACAGATTCTAGGGAGCTGCGTCAGTTATGCCTGCAGTGCAGACAAGTTAATGTGATCTAGTTTTTCTTACTCAGTGTGTGATGTGAAAGTGTAACAATTCAGGATGTCTACGCGTGGAAAGTACACAACCCTAATTTTGGAGACAAAGGTAGAACTTATAAAGAGAGTAGAGAATGGCGAGTATAAAACAAAGTTAGCAGTTGACCATGGAATAAAAAAATATCTTGTCAACTTATTTGAAAAACAAGGAGTCAATTTTAAATTCATGGGAAAAATCATAATTTGCTAGAGGAAGGAAACGCATGAGAAATGCATCCCAAGAATATCTAGAAAAAGCTCTACTGCTATGGTTCCAGGATGTTAGATCTCGAAATTTTCCGATAAATGGACCCCTAGTGCTGACGAAAGCTGATGAATTGGCAAGTCGAATGGGTATTGAAGATTTTAAATGCAGTGATGGATGGCTTTCTCGATTTAAGTCAAGGCACAATATTTCTTATCAAACTGTATGTGGCCAAAGCTCTGATGTAAACGAAGATGTATGCACTAATTTCGGTAGGAAACTCCCAGGGCTTTTCTCTACTTACCTGCCGAAAGATATTTTTAATGCGGCCATAATGGACAAAGCCATAATAGACTCTATTAAAACTCTGAAAGCATTTATTCAGATGGAACCTTCCTCTGAAAATGAATTGAAATGTTTACTTCAAATCGAGAAGTTGGCTGAACAATGTAGGCATCATAAACAAAACCAAACATCCACTTTACAATTTTTCCCCAAAGTGTAATTCGTATTTTTAATTAAAGTTTACTTTCTATTGCAGATATTCTGCTTCATTTTATGATTAAGGCAAGTCTGTATTGCTTTTTAATATGTTAATATTAGATAACATAGTATAATACATTTTCTGGGGTTATACATACTAGGAGATTTTTCTTCTTCAGTGATACACTTTTAAAGTTATATATTTTCTCTTAACATCGGATAATTCGAACTTTTTTCCGAGAACCTTTGAGTTCGAATTAACGAGCGTCCACTGTATATATATATATATATATATATATATATATATATATATATATATATATATATATATATATATATATATATATAACATGACATAGTTACGATTAAATGGAATTGTACTGATATAGAGATTAATGTAGCCACGACTGAAGTCATTCGAGACCTTTGTTAAGAGAAATGAAAATTGGACTTTAATCTTTAAATACATTTTTATAATCACCTAAAGAATTTGAATTTGCCTTAAAATCTTTTTATCCACTGAACTCGCCTCTCCCCCCCAAAAAAAAATATTAAATCCCATGTACACCACTGACTCTGTGCCATGTACACCTGCCTGTATCACGAGCCCTGTATAACTAGCATTATTTTTCCTCAAAATTAAACCATTCCAACGTACATAAATAGTTCCTGTTTCAGCCAATATATTGCAGCACTTAACTTTCAAACCATAGGCTATTTTCAAATCATCTAGCACAGTGGTTCTCAACCTTTATTGCCTGCGCCTCACCTTTGGATGATCTTCTTACCCCCCCCCCCCCAGAGGTATATATATACATGATGCATATATATGTGATATATGTGTGTGTATGTGTGTATGTGTGTTTGTGTTTATAACTTGGAGTCAAGCCCTCTAGGTTATGAATCACTGATTTAACACAAAATCATGAAATTTATACCTTGTGAAGGTTTATCAAAGGAGTTTTCAATAATGGATAGGATCCCCCCCCTCCCCCCGCAGTATAATTATAGGTTTTTTAGGAGTTGAATTGGGATTACCATTCAGAAAATCGGGATATCCTGTAGATTACGTACTATCTGCAAAATTGTAAATTCTTTTTTTTTTTTTTTTTTTTTTTTTTTTTTTTTCCCAATGCGGAGGCACTTGTATTCAAACATTGGCCCTTACAACGCCGCAATTTTACTGTCCATTTTATTGTGGGGGCACCATATAGGCGGACAGCATTACCCCCTATGAAGGGACGACACGAACGGAGGCATTTTTCGTGGCGCTACGCTGGGACTCGATCTGAGCACCCTCAGCACCGAAAACCAGCGCGCTGTACCACTGGGCCGCCACAAGCCCAATTGTAAATTCTATTTAATTTAATCTGCGACATTGATTGTCACAGAATAAAGTTAGTTCGTGAACAGAGTTATTTGAGTCTGTTAACTCTATTTTAGACTGTTATCATTAAGTTTAGACTGATATGTAATTAGTTCTGTGTGTATATATATATATGCATATATATACATACATACATACATATATATATATATATATATATATATGTGTGTGTATGTGTATATATATATATATATATATATATATATATATATATATATATATATATATATATATATATATATATATATATATATATATATATATATATATATATATATATATATATATATATATATATTTAGGGAAAACTCCTCTGCTGATAGAAACATTTTACTGCAAAAAATTAATAATTTAAATGAAATAAACCAAATAACACACTGGATGGTATTAATGTCTCCTGCAGTGAAGCTCGGGTATTTTACTAGTTCTGAGTAAAATGATAACAATGTGGAAAGCGTTTTGCTGTACTGAATAAGAGACTAAAGCTAAAAGGTTTTAGCATTATACACGTTATTGGAAATATGAAAACTTTATAAAAAACAATACTTTTTGCTGGACTGCTGTCAATATGAAAATACTCAAGCGTTTTTCTATATTTTTCTTAGCAAGTCTGCTTCTTAAAAATTTATAATAGGTTGTTATTTCATGGATTGAAAACATTTAGAAGAAAATAGTTACTATAATTTTTCGAAACGCGCCAGAATGAATTATTTTAATGTAATTTTAATAATAAAAATTATTTAATAAAATGAAACTGACTTTTATTTACCTTATGATGCTTAAAAACAGTCATCTTAATACTATATGAAGTTAAAATTTTTAATGAAGCAGATAGTTCAAAATTAGTTTTCCTAAAAAGAATATGTTTCTCTTCAAGCGATAGATGGCAGCACCAATCTATTGTCATTGAGATCATCAGCAATAGATACCAAAAAACTGCAATAAAATAAAATCGAGTTATATTAATATGTAAATCAAATGTACTTAACCTTTAGCTTACGGGGCCCATTTTTCCGATTCCCTCTTTAGAAGGGAAAATTTCATACCCCGTTGTAAGAACAGGCATCAAGGGGGTTATATATATGTATGTATATATACAGTGATTTCCGCTTATAAGAATCACGTTTGTTATTACTGTTTTTGATTCTTATAAGCGGTTGATTCTTATAGCCGAAATTTACATTTTTGGACAGGCACACTCACACACACCTATATATACATGTATTAGATAATTTATCATAAAATACTCTTTAATTTACGTTAATTATCTTTTATTAAAATTATTTTTTATAATTTTAAAAATAGAACTTAATTTCTAGACCTATAAGTAGATACACATGATTATAGTAAGAGAAAAAAAATACAATAATTGTTACAACATACCTGCTTAACAATTTTAACATTTCAACTACAGTAAGGGTGCAAGAAAAAGTTTCCTGTGGTAGTTTGATGTAATGAAGTTTTCAGGAGGCTGTTTATACCTCTTTCAATATCAATTGTCTCAGACGAAGATTCACCTTCTAGCTTACGTTTCACGTTTGATAACGTGCGGAATCTACTAATGTCACGTTTGCCTAAGTGACAGTGGACACTTCGCCGAAGATTTATGTGTTTTAGGGTCCAGGAAGCCGTATCCATTATGTGGGAGGTGGGAAAAAAGAATCCCTGTCAGTGGAGAAAATTGAAATCGGACCCGGACTGGTAAAGATGCTCCTGGGTTAAGCTAATAGGACAGTGCTTAGCTAAAGCGTTTAAGGGGAAACTATTATATTATGTCTACCAAAGAAAGGGATGCATTTTACGACTGTATTCCATCCATCTTACAAGTCTTCATTAAAAAAAATATAAAAAAGAACTTCGTGCATTTTGAGGGTTTAAGTGGCTTTTTTTGAAAAATGAAAGGAAAGCGAAGAGTGTATACTGATTCTTAAAACCGGTGGATTGATTCTTTAAAGCGAAAATTTTAACATGGAAATAATACATTTGTTTTTGTTTTTGCGATATTGATTCTTATAAACGGTTGATTCTTATAACCACTGATCACTATAAGCGATGGTTACAGTATATATATATATATATATATATATATATATATATATATGTGTGTGTGTGTGTGTGTGTGTGTGTGTGTGTGTATGTGTATATATACATTGGTACCTCGACTTACGAGCTTTTCGAGATACAAGGATTCTCTCGGCAGATTTTTTGCTTCGAGTTACGAGCAAAAATTCGTGTTATGAGCTAGCTTCAGATACCCCACAGGTAGTTTGCGCAGCGAACGCCATGTGCTCATCAAATGAGAACACGAGAAACATATGATATTTACAACCTTTATGTACAATTATTATACAGTTGCATACATATTATTCCAGTCTTAAACCGAGAGATTAACACTCAACAATTATCACCCAGGGCAGTTTGCTCTGCCCACACTTGAGTCGCCCTCCGAAACAGAACAACGTCCAACCTCTCTCGCAGAGAGATAGCTTAAAGTCCCTCTCCCACACTGTTACTCGCCATGGGTTTTAGGGGATGGGATGACCTTGGTCCTAGGATAGAAAACTCTCCTCCTTCCACGGATTCTGAGAAAACGATCTTCGTATTCTCAGAAAGTGGATTTTGGACATTACATCCCAGTGACCGATGCAACAATCGTAGAGCTTCCGTGTGTTCCTTTAATAGGGTTGCTCGTAATAAAAGCGAAAGCTAGGAAAATGTGGCGAAAAGATCAAAAATCAACGAATAAGATTTAATTTTTCAGTTCAGCTTTTCTCCTCCTCTTTCATCAGCATCTTCGAGTCTGATCTCCAAATTAAATGTTGTGCATTACACTTAATAAAACAAGTTTATTGCAGTATAATTTATTGTATTGCGTTTTTATACAACGTTCGTCATTTATAAGCACATTTATCTTATTTAAAAGTATGTAACCAAAAATTGCTGTGTTTGGGGGGAGCCCGGAACGAATTAACGGCATTTCTATTTATTTCAATGGGGAAAATTGATTCGAGATACGAGTATTTCGAGTTACGATCTCCGTCATGGAACGAATTGAATTCGTAAGTCGAGGTACCACTGTATATATATATATATATATATATATATATATATATATATATATATATATATATATATATATATGTATATATATATATATGTATATATATATATATATATATATAATATATATATATATATATGTATATATATAGGTATATATATATATATATATATATATATATATATATATATATATATATATATATATATATATATATATATATATATATATATATATATATATATATATATATATATATATATATATATATATATATATATATACATACATACATAATTATATACATACATACACACACACATATATATATATATATATATTTATTCTTGCGCCTGTATTCTTGAGATACACTCATGGACAAAAAAATCAGTGCACCAAGAAATAATTGCGGGATCGTAACGAAACTTGCAATGATGGTACATGTCGTGGAGATATGCAAATGATTAGAAATGCAGCGTGATTGCGCATTACGTATCGCCGGTAGAGTGCGTTGAACATCGTACTCTGTGGAGTATAAAACAGGTAACCAAAGCTAGTTTGAGTGTGCTGAATCATTTACAAAGGAAGAGTTGAGATAGATATGCCATTACGCCGTGTTCGAAGACAATGTAAGCAGTTTTCGCAGTTTGAGAGGGGGAGAATCGTCGGGATGATGGAAGCTGGGTGGTCAGCTAGGCGAGTAGCTCGTCAATTAGGCCGCTCTGATTGTGTTGTGAGGAGGTGTTGGGACCAGTGGACCCGAGAGATGTCATGTACACGAAGACCAGGCTCAGGACGCCCTCGACAGACCAGTCGTCGAGAAGACCACCACATCGTAAGAAATGCACGCGTACAGCCAACTGCTTCATCGGCCGCCATCCAGGCACTGGTAGCACCTCTGTGTCTTCTCGAACCATACGAAGGCGCCTGGCTGAAGGACAGTTGGTATTGCGGTGCCCATTATGTGTGCTGCCCTTGACGCCCACCCATCGACGCCTCCGTTTGGAGTTTTGCCGCGCACGAGGAAACTGGACTGCAGCGGAATGGAACCAGGTCGTCTTTAGCGACGAATCCAGATTCAATCTCGGCAGTGATGACAATCGTGTTCGTGTGTGGAGAACCCGTGGTGAACACTTCAATCCTGCCTTTGCTGTACAGCCACACATCGCTCCCACAGCTGGTGTGATGGTATAGGGTGCCATTGCCTACAATACACGGTCACCCCTAGTATTGTTCCGTGGCACCATGACAGCCCAGCGGTATGTTCATGAAATCCTGCAACCACATGTGTTGCCACTCATGCAACGGCTCCCAGGAGCCATTTTTCAACAAGACAATGCTCGGCCTCATACGGCAAGGGTGTCACAAGACTGTCTCCGCACTGTTACTACCCTTCCTTGGCCTGCCCGATCCCCAGATTTGTCTCCAATCGAGCATATCTGGGATCATTTGGGACGACGAGTTGGGCATCCCACGAGTTTGAATGAACTAGAGGCAAGGTTACAGCAAATATGGAACGAAATGTCTCAAGACATCATACAGAACTTGTATGACTCAATGCCCGATAGTATCGCACCGTGCATTCGCGCTAGAGGGGGTCCAACGGAGTATTAATTCCTCCGTTCTTTTGCCTTTTTCTCTGAAATAAATTATCCTTTTTCTTTGATTTTCTTATCATTTACTTATAGCAAAGTAGTCATTACGTATGTAAAATTTCGTTTCATTTTGACGACTCCTTCTTGGTGCGCTAATTTTTTTGTCCATGAGTATACATGCTATCCCACCCCGTAAGAACAAGGTTAACATTTTATTGTTCAAAAATCCGTTGTCAAAGCAAAATTTGTCCGGTATTCTCCCGAGGCCAACCCTTTTAGAGACAAAAGTGTGTTTCATTTTCTGTAAAAGCCAGTGGTTATTAACTGATGGTCCATGGACCATAGGTGGTCCTAGAAAACCCAAAAAGTGGTCTGAGAATTCAGAAGTGATTAAAAAAATAGGTTTCACCGTTTCAAGACAACCGCGAATTTAAAAATTTTATAATACTGGGAAGATAACAATTTTTTGTTCGAAATGTTTTCAACTTATTCTAAAAATTCCAGTATTTCCCGATGTTTCGAGGACGAAAAAGAAATCCTGCTTGAAAGTCTCCCATATTTTTTCTACAACTCGAGGTAGCAGCATCACAGCCATTTTACAGTTCCGAGAGCATATTCTTTTCTTTTTTCCTTTTTAAGTTTTCAAAGGTTTTAGTTTTATGTTTACTATTAACACTAGAATCGCGGCACTTTTGTTATATCTGGCACAGTGGTTCTCAACCGGTCGTCCGAGGACTGCAGGTGGTCCGCGAGAGCCTCCGGAGTGGTCCGGAACCACATATAGAAAAGTTGCCAAATTAATGAGGATTTTGAAAGCAATATTCATTGAACTAGATGGGCCGAATATATCCTATGACTATCAGGTGTTGAATTGACATTTCTTAAAAATTTAACATAATTATTTTATTATTAGAATATGATACGTTAGAATGCGAGTACGATAATCCTGTATCTCTTTTGCCTGAGATTCTAACCCCCATACCCTCTGGAGGGTACCCAACCCCTCAAGTCGATGGGGGAGGGGGGTGATCCGCACATGGTTCAATTTCTGGCTTAGTGGTCCGCGGACTTCTACGGGTTTGAAACCACTGATCTAGAACCACGGAGCGGGTCAGTTTGATATTAGATACAAATAATTTTAAAAATATATTTTGATTAAGTAAAATTGCACAGTTTCATATGATAGTTAACAGTCCCAGAATTTACATTAAATGTATATAAATCAGCGGAAATCAACTAATATTTTGAAAGATGATGTTGTTGAAAATTTTACTTCCTCGTGTATAATAACGACTGTCTTAAACAAAAATAAAATTATACTTCGTAACTTCCAGGGGAAAACGGATTATCTCATTTAAATATATCTGTAAAACATTTTAAAGAATAATTTTAAAATAAAATTAAAAATAAAAATAAAATAAAATTATATATATTTATACATTCTATGAAACTTTATCATATTTTTATTTATTACAGACAAAAAATATCTAATATGTATAAATCTTAATGGTGTCGCTTCAGACATACCGAGTCTTCACATTGTACTCCTAGATAAGATTTGTTTTGAAATATCCGAAGTCTCCAATCGTGGCTATTAGCGACTACAGCTTCCCAGATTCATGACTAGGAAGTCTTCACTGCTATGAAGAATGGCATCTCGGCATTACTTGCTAGCATAAACTTAAATACACATGGGTTTTCTGCAACTGTAAGCCACTGTATCACTCAGCGAAAGCACTGTTTTAAAAAAAAAAAACATTGGTTCGCAGTCTTTATCGCTTGTTTCTCTGAATGTTTTTATGGTTTCTATTGTTCTGCGAGGCGCAAATCGTGCTCCCATACTCAAATCATTGATACTGTTCTGGCAGCGAACCAGAATTGTTGCAACTAGGAGAAACAACTTCTCGAATTTCCAGTACGTCAAAAGGGGCATGTTTCAACTTACAAATGAATTAAATGAAATGAGATGTATATCAATTGAAAATTTGTTCCCTCCCTGTCATAATTTTTCTCTTTTTAATACACCTTTTCGTTCTCTCAAAATACGATTTGGAGGACAGGGTGATAGACCTGGAAAACTCACGATTACTGGTATGCTGTAACCATTGACACCTTTTTATTCTCTACCCTATATATATATATATATATATATATATATATATATATATATATATATATATATATATATATATATATTTAAAATTATATATATATATTCATATATATATATATATATATATATATATATATATATATATATATATATATACATGCTGGCCAGGTAGCACAGTGGTTTGGCCTATGGGTATTCTCTGAATGCCACCCCCCATGTAGTGGGTTCGATTCCCACATGTTCGAGGACAAGGCTGGGATAAGGGAGCTATGTTGGCTCACCTATAGGGTGCCCCCCCTAGTAAAGAAGTCAACAAATTCACGGTGGGGATGTACGAATATCGTAATAGACAAGATGCCTATAGCGTTGTAAACAATAATATATATATATATATATATAGATATACGTTTATATATATATGTGTATATATATATATATATATATATATATATATATATATATATATATATATATATATATATACATATATACATTTTCATAAGTTCGTAGAAAGTCTATGAGTTGGTACCACTAGAACGGATTCGGACTTATTTTTAGTTGTCAGTAACTCCTGGGGATACCACAAAAAGTTTCGGTCTGATAGATCAATTAATCTCTTGTTTGGATATTATTTCAATCAATTAAGTGCCCTGATTTATGAAATATGGATGACAAAGAAATTCGTGCAGTGAAGAATTTTTTTTGAAAGGAAACATGGTTCAGGAAACCAAAGCTAAGCTCGGAAAACATTATGGTGACTTTGAACCTTCGACTAGAAATGTTTGGAAAATTTAGAAATTGCTATATGAGCATAAGTGATACTAAATGCCCTGTTTGGATCACTACCGAAGGAAGTATTGAACCAATTCAGTGATATGGTGATGGATGATAGAAGGTTCACGAAACTGCCAAGACTGCGGGTATCTCAAATGACCGGGTACGTAATATTCTGCACGAACATTTACACATGAGGAAACTATCCACAAGATGGATGGCTCACTCTATATCAAAAGTCGTTTCAAGGAAAGTTAGAAGCTACTTCAACGGAAACCAGAGGAATTTTTGAATCGTCTCTGTAACGGTGGATGAAACATGAGTTCATCGCTATCAGTGTGAGACGAAAGAATGATCAAAACAATGGGTTGCAAGCGGGGATTCTGCTCCAAAGGCAGCGATTCTTAACCATTTCATTCTCCCCCTATGTGTCTGTATAGCTATATATATATATATATATATATATATATATATATATATATATATATATATATATATATATATATATATATATATATATACATAACGAATAATATACGTGCATATATATATAATACACGTATATATTTTTCGAATCTTTACCTCCATTTTCTGATATTTGGTGAATTTTTAAAGATTAATATTTAGAATTTAATTTATTAACCTTTAGCTTACGGGGCCCATTTTTCCGATTCCCTCTTTAGAGCGGGAAATTTCATACCTCTTTGTAAGAACGGCCACTAAAAGGGTTATATATATATATATATATATATATATATATATATATATATATACCCAACAAACACAAGACTGACGGCGACAACTTGACGGGCCGGTGCTGGAGGCGCCGGTGGAACGATAGGCTCGGGGAAAATGATCCGTACCGTTGCTGGGTGATTTACGAATCTCCGACGGGGAATCCCGTAGTGTGTACCCTTTTGAGGGCCGGTGATGGTTGGATGGGAATCGACCCGAAACCGGTTTTGTCTCTAACGTTCCGGAATCGGTAGTCCGATTCGTAACCACAAGTAACAGAAATCTTCATCAGAATTATGGATTTGAAAGGGAAGGCGAAGATTAAATTAAACAGACTTTTCATAAATATTTATTTCACTTTTGTGAAACTTCCTTTGCACGAAAAATTCACATAATTTTCCTCGTATGAAAAGATTGTATTATATCAGGAGTATACGGCTGACATAATAAAATCTTTCAGTTATACGATGTGATATATGCATAATATATATCATCCATATATTTAATTTGCTAAGCCGACTATTTGGGCAGTCCGTGAGAGAAAACTACTGCATCAATTTACTTCATTTTGGTCTTAAACGAAAGATTGTAATCTGTAGATTTGTTAAATTTGGTTTTTGTGACAGCAATTTCTATTAATTAGCGATAATTTACAATTTTCAATTGATTTTTACGCATGCTCAGTGACATGTTTTAATGATAAACACGTTTATTCCGAGAAGTCTCTCTAGATCTGTCTCTGCCTTATTTATTTTTATGATAATTATATTTGTGAAATACAACAGTAAACCTCATGGAAATTGCTTATTTCATGCTGTTTAGTTAGCGATAATTTACAATTTTAAAAAATTGCTTTCTGCACATGATCAGTGACATTTTTAAATCTGTCTTTAGATACTCACTAAGCACGAAGCCGCTTAATCACAATTTGTTTCTGCGCATTATTATGATTTTCAACATTTGACAATGATGTGTTGAATATAATTTGTGTATTAGTACATTCATTTACTATCTAGCCGTCATGTTTTGACAGACATCAACTATTGTTAGATTATATTGATTTATTTTTGGCTTTTATATAGAAATGAAATATCCACTTACATATAGAAACATCCACTTACAAATGGATAATATTTTCTATCAAGAGTTTATGCACAAGAGAGCAAAGAGTAGTACCTGCCTAAATTTGTTTTTCATTTTGATTAAGACGGACTTTTCGGCAGACTCTCTTGGATGCCAAAGCGGGTATCTATCGGGCGCTTCATTTCAAACTCAGGTTCTCTGCGATTTACCTGGCAACCCTACCAGCAGTTGCATTGTGCCAATTTCAATTTCGTTAGGCGCTACATTTCGTTTTTTTGGTAGACCGCTGGGTTACACTTATTTGGATTTCAAATTTTTAGGTGATGGTGTTGATAATTATTTCATGATTTAAATATTTCGTGAAGCTGGAATTGGAGCCATTTTTTTATAGAAACATGACCATTTTAGCTCATTTTCGGCACTTTTTTGGGGCGGTGGGGGTGGGGGTGGTGTAAGTATATTGATTTTGTAATGAATAACATGACCGTTTTTATTTATCAGAAGATAGATATATTCATAGCATGAAGTAAAATACTTCGAGTGACAGTTCTCTTTTAGATGAAATTGCGTCCGAATGCATTTCAATAAATGTTTAACGGATTAAACACTAAAAACATATACATTTTTAAACCTCTATACAGTCATAATATTGTTATTAAAATATTGAGGTACATTGAATTTTATTCGTCATTTTTACAGTATTTATTCGCATACTTTATACCTAGTGATGTATAGAACAATAAAGAATGAATCGAGGAAATGAAATAAAAATAATTGATGATTGAAAATAAATTTCACATAGCTGACCAACGTAGATGTAAATGTAGGTACAAATACTTTATAAGTATTAACACCCATTGATATGAAACGTATTCATATTTTCCGAATATGCTTCATAAAAACAAACTCCATCTCATCAGAGATAAAATTAGAAAGTGTGTGTTTGTATGTATGTAAATGTTAACAGTAATTTAGTAGCTTTTAATGTGCTAGTAAATACAGGGCAGTTTCTAGGGTAGCTGCCACACGTGTGCGAGAATAATTTCCCCCCCCCCTCCCCTCATACCGTATGGATTAATTGAAATTTCTCTGAAATATTTTTACCTTAAATGAAACAACGAATTACAGAAAATATTATAAATTCAGTTTATTTTTTAATTTTATAACCTAACATAATAATTATGAATGTATTGATATAACAACTAAATGAATACGTTATATTAAATACATACAACACATATCTATTAATACATATACTTAATAAGTCAGTCAAAAAGATAATCTTTGCTTTCCTTGCCTTTTTTAATGCAAATTCTGTTATAATATCTGATCATCTATATCTTCCGAAATGTCCTTTTCGATGCTAATAATAGATAAGTATGAAAGCCTTTCTTGTCCCATTGTAGATCTCAAATAAGTTTTTATTATTTTAAGTTTTGAAAAGCTTCTTTCCCCGCTAGCCACAGTCACAGGCAATGTTAATAAAATTCGTATGGCAATCACTAAATTTGGAAACAGATAGATGAGGTTGTTTGTAAATAGGTATTGAATCACATTTAACGCGTTAATTTCAAGTAAAATATAGAGGGCAACGTTGTCAGTTTCATCGCATAAATCTTCAGCTATAATATATTTTTCATTTTTAAATGAATCATGTAACATACTTTCCACATATTTACATTTTGTAGACTTATTTGATTTATCTGTTTCAAGGAAATCTGATATTGAAATAAATCCCCAAAAAATGCTCCCTAATTTCTATTTGCTTAGATTTATTATTTAATAGAACAAATCTTACTACAACAGTAAGTCGGTCCTGGTTGCTTAGATCAGGAGTGGAATCTAAAAGAATAGAATAATATTTCCAAAATTTTAAGAGTGATTTTATTTCATGTCTTTTTTTTTGCTCCAAAAGGGAAATAGTTCATTTTGAATATGAACACCTACAGTGGCTCCAAAATGTGTTCGTACACTTACGATTTTCAATGAAATAGGGATCTATCCATTAATTAAAATGAATATTACAGAATCGGCATTTAATAATAAGATTTATAATCTATTCTTAACAAAACTATATGAAATATTTTGAAAACATAGTAAAACTTTATTTTTATGACACCAATAATCAAAAAGTAACAAAAAATTTATCTCACAAAAGTCATCGTACACTGAAATATTTTCGGATAAATTCATAACTAAAATTATCGCCTGGCTCTTAATTTTTATTTTTGAATTGTGGTGGCATTTAAAATATCGTTTGGCTTTAATTTTTGATTGTCTATTCCGTAATATTCAGTTTATTATTTAAAAATGGCTCGCAAAGAAACAACAAACAACATTGATCGAAAATTTATTATTTTTCATCATAGTTGTGGTAAATCAGTTCAGAATATTGCTAAATTACTTAATTTATCCCATTATACTGTGCAGTATGTGATAAAATGCTTTAAAGAAGAAAATCGGATCAAAATCAAGATAAGAAAAGGTCGTCCGGCAAAGTTAACAAAACGTGATCAGAGATTTATAATTAGAAAATTTGTGAAAAATCTACGTTTGAGTGCTGTAAAACTTTCTGCAGAATTTAATGAAACATTTTCTACTTCAATTTCACCTGAAACTGTTCGACGAGTTCTCAGAGCAGCTGGCTTATATGGGCGTTCTGCCAGTAGAATTTTTTTTGTGAGTGAAAAAAACAGAAAGCTCAGCCTTTCCTTCGCACTATCAATGATTAATAAGCCCCAAACCTATTGGAATAATGGCTTATTTGCCGATGAAAGCAAGTTTAACATTTTTGGTTCCGATGGGCGTATAATTGTATGGAGAAGAAAAAATGAGGAACTTAATCCTAAGAACTTAGTAGGAACAGTTAAGCATGGCGGTGGAGGTGTCCTTGTGTGCGAGTGCATGTCAACATCAGGACTAGGTAATTTGGTATTTATTGATGGCATAATGAATCATGCTGTTTATATAAACATTTTAAGAGACAATTTAAAATTATGAGCCTAAAATTTGGGTATTTGAATTTTTTTTTTATTTTTATCAAGATAACGATCCTAAGCCCACGGCTCTCAACGTTCGCCTCTGGTGTCTCTATAATTGTCCACAAGTTTTGAAAACACTACCTCAATCGCCAGATTTAAACTCAATAGAACATTTCCGGAGAGATCTGGAGGTTCGAGTACGAAAACACGACATTTTTAAAAGAAAAAGCGAACTAAAAACAATTATGATGGAAGAATGGATGAACATTGATGCAGAAATTACAAAAGAACTAGTGCAATCTATTCCCAGACGTTTAAAAGCTGATGTTGATGCTAAAGGATATCCTACTAAATATTAATTTAACGAAAAATTAGAATATTTACTTATAAGTAGAGATTTTTTTACAAGTGTTCGATGACTGTTGTGGGATAAACTTTTTGTTACTTTTTGATTTCTGGTTTCTTAAAAATAAAGACTATGTTTTACTATGTTTTTAAAATATTTCTTGTAGTTTTGTTAAGAATAGATTATAGATCTTATTGTTAAATACGCATTCTGAAATATTCATTTTAATTAATGGATAGACCCCTATTTCATTGAAAATCGTAAGTGTACGAACACTTTTGGGAGCCACTGTAAACAATGAGGCATATTTGATGGATTTCTGCTGATTCTAGTGAGGTGCTCTGATATGTTAATGAAGAAATATCATCAAGTTTCCTTACCTGTGAAATATTTTTATTGGTCAGCAATCACAAAATCCAGCACAAAAATTAGAGACAAAAAGCTTTGTTTTTCAGTTGTTGAGGTGGACACGTTCAAAATTAATATAGTGCAAATTATCCCGGGCCGTGGTTTATAGGCTCAGGGCATAAAATAGTATTTTCCTGCAACCTGACAAAAACCACCCGCACCGACGCTATTTCATGGGTTAAAACGTGTTAAAGCAAAAACGAAAAATGTATTTCCCAACTGGTTGGTACGTGGAGTAGCGTTTTTAAAACCAATGTGGTTTTGTTTATTTCCAGTTATACTTGTAAAATTCATTTTTAACTCTAAATAGTTATCTAGCAAAATGATAATATTTTTATATTCATTATTTTACTAATAAATTAGTTTTAACTTTTTTAACCGCGCATATGACTTTCCGCCCCCCCCCCGCTCGACTTTCCAGCTGTGTGCCGCGCCTCCCTTGGGGTAGTGAGATTCCTTTGTGTCCTCCCTCCGTGGACACTCGTTGCCGGTGTCAAGTAGTGGAAGGGACCGTTTTCTGAGAAAGAGTGGGGGGTAATTCTAAAAATAGACGGGAATGCTCTTTGGGCAGTCGCCATTCTCTATACAGGACGTATACAAATTGGCGAATTTTTTTTTGGCGAAACTTTGGCGCACGCTATTTATGCCAATTATATTCCGACACAGTTAGTGTCTTCAGTTCTCTACATGTTGAACATTTCCTATCTCTCCGATGCTCGACTGTGTGGGATTGTTTTAATTTCCAACATTTTTTTAATATACCGTCATTGGACAATGACCGAGAGGTATGTTTATATTTTGTATTTATTATTTTAAGTAAACTTCGTAAATTTTCTCGAGATAAGAAAATTATAATATTTTCCATAGAGGAAATTTGTTTCATTCTTCTCAAAGTTAAAAGTCAGGTGTAATATATATTTGAAAATCACGAATTACCCGATTATATAATCTTAATTTATATAATTTATTTGAAAATGATTTAAAATTAAAATTGAATGTAGTTCAATGTTTTATAAATTTTGTTCAGTCCTTTTTTCAGTCTTATCGTATTCAGCAATATAATACTGTAGGATGACAGAATATTATTATTTTTTATCACCAAAGAATAAACTTATCAAGACGTATTTGAAGATGTCTCAAAACAAAATATTTCTTGAACAGCTAAGCTTTAACAATGAACCATTCTTTGATATGCAAAACTATGAAATTTTTTCACTTCTCAACTACCAAAAAAGGATTGAACAAAATTTATAAAACATTGAACTACATTCAATTTTTAATTTTAAATCATTTTCAAATAAATTATAAACATTAAGATTATATAATCGGGTAATTCCTGGTTTTCAAATATATATTACACCTCACTTTTAACTTTGAGAAGAATGAAATAAATTACCTCTATGGAAAATATTATAATTTTCTTATCTCGAGAACATTTACGAACTTTACTTAAAATAACATGTACAAAATATAATTTTAAGGGATTATTCTGAACAAAAATTTTAGGTTTTGGCAGAGATTAATATTTACTATTACCTGAAAATACACGAGAAAAGGAGAAAAGTTAAAAATATTAATACTAGTTATACATGGAGAGCCAGAAAAAAAATAAATAAAGTGTAAGGGTAGATATCAGATGTTATATATATCAAGTATTATAAATATAACATCTGATATCTACAGATATATATCAGATATATATCATTTGATGTATATCAAATGTTATCATAAACACTGTTATCATAAGTACTGTTATCATAAACAATCTCATTAATAAAAATAAAAAGCATGTGAAAGGAAGGGGTCTAGGAAAAACTTAGAAAATCTGTCGGAATTCCAACTATGGCCCAGTACTGGAAAGTAACCCTGATCGACGGCGCTTTGATGGTTTCGAGATAGGTATTTGACGGCCTGTCGACACGAATTATTGCTCCCGTAACCGGCCCGTCACCCTCCGGCAATGGTGCGGCTATATGTCCGCATCGACGGCTACCTTGCGGTTGTATCACGGTTCGCAGTCGGATGCACGATAGCTTCATTGTTACCGGAAGCGGCCCAGCACTCGACGGGGAAGTCGCGGGCGAGAGGACAAGCCCGTCACTTCCCGCGAAGGTTAAATGCTGATCAAGGGGTTTCTTTTCTTTTTATGATACTTTAATATTATAATCTGAGGGTTATAAAATTTATATCACGACAAAGATCATAAAAAGTCCCTAAAAATAAATCTTTTTTGAATCTTTACCTCCGTTTTCTCATTTTTGGGGAATTTTTAAAGATTAACTTTTAGAATTCAATTTATTAAATTCTGATCACGTGGTTTATTTTCTTTTTGTGATAATTGAAATTAATTTTGCGTCACGTGCATAGCAACGCAATAAATTGACAAAAAATATTAAAATACAAAAAAAGATAAAATTTAGCCACAAGACAAAATGAGATGAAAGTTTTTAAAGAATTTATTTCAAATTAGTATGTCTTATGGATATTAAACATACAAATTAATCGCATACATTGACCATTGTATTTAATTTGAATATTTTTTTCTACGTTATTTTGCCTATAAAAATATCCGGTACGATTTTTTCATAAATATATTTTTTGGGTTTTTTTGGCATTAATTGCATACATTTGCCGTTGTATTTATTATAAATATATTTTTTTGTATTTCTTCTTTGGTATTAAATTCATACATTGACCGTTGTATTTCATCTGAATGTACTCCTTAGCGAAGAACGGGTATTCAGCTAATATATATATATATATATATATATATATATATATATATATATATATATATATATATATATTTATATATACATATGTCTGTGTGTGTCTGTAATGTTTTGCAAGTATGTCTTGCGAAGAGAAGAGGATTCGACACTTAATTTCCTGATAATTATTCTACCGGAAAAGTTTTTGAAATTTTTCCTATATCACATCCGCCGATTGAGAAGTTAGGTGTTTCTGGAATAAATTGAACAGACAATGTGCAATTCCGAGTTCAAATTCATTCATTTCGGATGTTCGGAAAACATTCGATTTCCTTCCTCGGATGGTGTGATTAGTTTTCGTCTAACAATTCATACTGGAGTTTTGAACATCTGACCGCGAAAAATTATGAAGTTCCTTGTGTCTCATGCTTCTGATATTCTGACATAGTATATATATATATATATATATATATATATATATATATATATATATATATATTTATATTTATATGCAATATATGGGTCACATGTGGGAAGAACATTGACTGTACAACCTTTTAAAAATTTGAAGAATTTAATGGGAATGTAGGAAACTTTTGCATAAACGCAGTTGCCACATATGACAAAAAAATTCTGTACTTTTGAAGGCGTTGTGTGCTTTAAGTACTGTTTCAAGCATTCTACAACCATTGGGACCGTGTTTTCGGTTCCAATAATTTTTCCGAGTATCCGGTTCTGTAATCCCTAATTGGTAGTTTACCATTTCTTCATGCCGTTCTATTTGGATTACAATTAAAACAATAATCATTTATAAATTCAATAGAATCATTTATAAATGATTCAATATAATCATTTGTATAATCATGTATAAATGGTTCAATGTAATCATTTATATAATCATTTATAAATCATTTAATATAATAATTTATATAATCATTTATAAATGGTTCAATATAATCATTTATATAATCGTTTGTAAAGGATTCAATACAATGTTTTTATATAACTATTTATAAATGATTCAACATAATCATTTATATAACTGTATATAAATGAATCAGTATAATCATTTATATAATTTTATAAATTATTCAACAACAAATCATTTATATAATCAGTTATAAATTCAATGGTTACAATATGGGTTACATGCATTATTTCACTGAGTGGAATTTGGACTGTAAAATAAAATTAAATACAACGTGAGACAGAAAATACATGTGTCAGAAATTATTTTTTAAATGATTTGATTTATTTTACACACTCAAATTTATAAAACACAAATATGAAATACACACACAACTACGATGAGAATTTACAGAGAAAATGATTCTATTTTCAGTGAGTGATGTCTAGTGATTTATAATCTCAAAAACTCTCAATCAGAGTTTACGGGAGGAGGGGAGAAGTCTAGATCAGTGGTTCTTGACTGATGGTTCCGGGATGTACCGAAGAAATGGTCCTCAAAGTCATCAGTGATAAAAAAAAATTGGTTTCATTGTTTTGAAACAATTACAAATTCAACAATTTTATAAAATTGGTGATAAAAATCCTTTTTTTTCTGTTCCCAATTTTTTTTTTGATTTGCATAGCTTTGAGCAGTATTAAGCTAAGGATTTTATAGCTTGTAAATCAAAGTCAAGCTGATAAATTTCATCCATTTTTAAGTTTTCGTAGGTTTTTAAATTTGCTATTAAATTTAATTTTACGTTAAATTTGTTATTGTTTTTTAACTTTACCAACAACTTATTATTATAAAGTTGTTTACCCAAAACGTTTTTTCTTTGGAAAATAAAACTTGCTTCTGCCTCTAAAAATGGTTGGTTAGAAAATGGTCTACCACGATATTTTTTTTTAAACAAGTGTTCCCTGATTAAGAAAAGTTTAAGAACCACTGGTCTAGATAGATGATCTTTCAAAGTCTCTTTGTATGTTAATTGAGTCTCGAAACTTACAATCAACGTATGCTCTGTGTAAGTTAAATGTGGTAGGGATTTAGAAATTTATGATCTCACATTGAAAAAGAATCCTATGTGAAAAGGATTAAGAGACTTACGACACGGTTTCGCCACGTCTTTGTCAGTTTTTAGTGAAACAGAACTTGAGTTCGACGTCAGAGTGGTTTGTTTAACCGACGTGAGTTTGATGTTACTAGTTTTCTCCATCAACTGTTTCATTACTTTTTTTGTACACGTGAATAGGAGGAACAAGAACAAACCTTGCAGAGAGTTGAGAAGATCAAATATAAACCATATAACTTCGCTCTTTGAAACAAAAGCAATGATTCCCACGAGCCATGTCAGTCCCATCATGAGAGCAAGCCTCACGTACAGGACGTAGTTGAGTTTCACAGTCTGCTTTGTCTGGTCTTTCGTGACCTTCATGGTGTTGCTGGATATCATCCAAGAACTCGAGAGGAAGAATAAAGCATTTATTACTAATAACGTGAACGCAGGCACTGCGAAGAATATGGCTTTAGACGTTGGGTCACTCATCCAGCAGACGTCGTTTTTTCCGTAGCCGGGCTTAAATTTGCTCGGAACACCGTCAACATTGTCGACGATGACAGAAATGGAAGTTATGAGCAGAGGAACTCCCCACGCATACATGGAATACCAAATGAATTGTCGCCTGCGAGTGTTCCGCGATCCTACCACCAACTTTTCGGTGGCAAGCTTTAATGTCCTCCACACATCGAACGCGAGGACGTTCATGCAGAAAAAAGCCACCAAGAAGAAGTTCTGTTGAAGAACGGCCGATATGACGCACGATAGACCGAGAACTTCCGGTATTTGTCCGATCAAGACGAAACAGTAGGCGAGCAGGAAAGCAATGCTCAGCGACGCCAAATTGTATCCTGGTAAATTTCTCAGTGTGGGTAGAATGACAAACGTTGAGAGATGGAAAATCAGCGATATAATGGAAATACCGCTTCCAACTTGCCCAACATAAATGGAAAAATCCTTCAGTGTCAGTCCAGTTGGTTCGTCTTCGTCAGTGACACAAGTCAACAAAATGTTCCCTCTCAGCTCGTACTCTACTTCTGGGATGATCTCATCATCCACGATGGCAGACTTGTTTTCCAGGATAGTGTATTCGTGCCTTTCATACTCAAATTTATCACGGCAGTTGAGGCGTGATGAATTGCCCGTTTTATTCGCGTGTGAGATGCAAACGAATATTGTCCCATTCTTCCTCTGGTATTCTGAAGAGTGTACGGTGACGTTCTTTGTTTTCAGGAATAAGTCATCGTTTTTGAGAAAGATGACATCGTTCAGTTCGTATGCCACAGAGTCACAGTTTAAATTCTTTGTAACATTCTCTACATTATTATAGTCATCAGGATTCAACGTCTGACGAATCGTTGAACTATCTTCTACGCTTGACTGAGGAGTGCTTCCTATTGGATTACCCCTCGCACACAGAAGAATAAAATAAGTTATTATAGCGTTGAAGACTGCATTCACAAAAAAGTGGTTCATGTTCTTCATCACTTATTACAGGTAAAGCAATAAAATTCTCTTAGCCTCACTTAGAAAAAGGGGTCTTTTGGAGCAAATATTCCATTTTTTCTCACAGTTCGGAGTAAGGAATTCTGAAACATAAAAAATAATATTTATCGATAAACATATACCTGGGTTTATGAAAAAAAATCAGTCAAATGTAAAGCAAAAAAGGGAGTTTGCATTGTTCTTTCTTAGTGATTATATTATATCTCCTACATAATGTTCAGTATGTTGGCACAACTGAACAAACTTTAAGTAATAGATTTTTTTTAGCTATGAATTTTTATGTATATATATATATATATATATATATATATACATACAGATAACCCTCCTATAACACGGTAGATAAGTTCTTAAAAAATGCCGTGTTGTGTGAAACCGTGTATTATGAGACCCAGAGACAGTTAAAAAAAATGGGGTTACGTTCTGAAAATTTATGAAAAACAAGCATTTTATTAAAATTCCATATAAGCAACTTAATTTTTATTAAAAATATAAATGTATGTATAAGACGAAACGAAAAGAAACAAAACATCTTATTTTCATTTAATGCGACCTTAATTTAATAAATTTCGTCCTCGTCACTGTTCAGTATAATCAAACAAGAACGTTTCTTCGATTGAACAATATCACCTTCACTTTCACATCCTTTTTCTTTATTTAAATTTTTTTGCACCTTCTATCCTCTTTAAAAAATGTGTAATTTTGGTTAATTTGCTGGTTCTTACAAGTTTATTGTAGATTCACGGTATGGAGATGACAATTTTGCAGCTTCCTTGTGAATTTTCGGAAGATTGAAGATTCGAAATGATTCAAGATTTTCAGCTAAGCTTAGGCCTTCTTGTAATTTATAGAATTATAAATGAATAAATTATAACTTGTTTATACATTTTCATGTAAAGCCACTATAGTTCATTATTCCTTCCCATCTTTATTTTAAGGTAATTTAGTTTTTAAATGTGTAAAACTAACATCATGTTATCTAGTGCTATAGAAGTACAGTGTTGTACAAAGGTTTTCGCAATTTTTTTTATCGTGTTAGAGCGAAACCATGTTGTAAGATACCGTACTGTAGGAGGACTACCTGTATATATATATATATATATATATATATATATATATATATATATATATATATATATATATATATATATATATATATTTCGAAATGTTTAAGCAGGAGCAAAACGTTCTCACCAATTCTAACCCTTTATCTGTTAATACTTGTCGAACATCAGGTACAGGAGTCATGTAACACAAAAATCTACATGTAATTATGTACGATGTTAAACCTGTTTAAATATTTTTCGCGTGCATTCCAGCTTTATTTGTATACATTTACGAATTCAACTGGAACGATGGATCTATTATTCTATAAAAAGATATTTCAACAGGAGCTAGACAAAAGGTGAGTTTTATTGAGATCAATGACAAAAAAGGTATATTTGAAATAGAGCTAGTGAAAACATCGACCGTCAGGAACGAGGAAATTTTTATTACTTTTACCACAATATTTCGATTTTTTTACAGGTTATCTTCAATGGCTCTGCTAGGATTTATTTCTGAAAAAAAAAACTATAAAACGAAATTATAAAAAAGTATTTTTCTACGCAACTAAATAACTTATTATCTACATTTATTTGTTATCTCATACTAATATATATTAATTTTTAAAATGAAATTTGCTTAATTTGAATCTTAATAGACTTTTTAAAAAATCTTATTGCTGGACATTAAATTCTAATGTCTTTTTAACTTTTAGTTATCTTATTTTAAAATATATTTGCCACTTTCTGAGGTTAAACTGCCTTTTTATATATGTTTATTGTTCATAATATGTTATAATTTGTTTCATATGTGTTATGTTGTAATTAGTTAATATTTTTACTTATTTTATTTCTTCCCAATTCTTATTGCAGACTTTGCGTGGGTGTTGCTTTCTCAAAGATATTTCTTCATTTTTCATAAATTCTCAATTGTAATTTCCATGTCACTGTTCTTCTTTAATCTATAGTCGCAACTTCTCTTCACATACCACGTGATGGCTAACTGTTTGAGACTATATCATTGTCTTTTTTAAGAGAGAGAATGTTTAGCACTTCCTGGTTTGTAATTGAGTACAAATTTGATTGATTTTAAAGTTAAAGAATGATTTTTTTCATTCAATATTTGTTTAAGCTCTACCCTCCTCCCTTAACAAAAACTAGGAGATGGAAAAGTGTTATGGCAACTTGTCACCCAAAATATGAAGTAATTCAATTAACTAGCCAGCATTGGATGCATAATATAGTTTTACAAGTTTATAATTGAGTAAACAGGAAGCAGGATCATAACTTTTTTTGTACAGTATGTATATACACATAAACTACATTCTATTTATATTGGGTTGATGTTAATGTTTTCATTTGTTTAAATTGTAAATACAGAAAAAATTTTGAGGAAAGACATTCAAATTATTACATGATATCTCAATTCAAAACACGAAGATTTTATTTTAAGAGACAAGATATCCATTTCAAGTATTACAGGATTTCTAAATATTAAATCTTGAAGATTTACTAAAGAGAAAAGATATCCATTTGAAGTATTACAGGATTTCTAAATATTAAATCTCAAAGATTTAATTAAGAGAAAAGATATCCATATGAAGTATTACAGGATTTCTAAATATTAAATCTCGAAGATTTAATAAAGAGAAAAATATCCATTAGAAGTATTACATGATTTCTAAATATTAAATCTCGAATATTTTATAAAGAGAAAAGATATCCATTTGAAGTATTACAAGATTTCTGAAAATCAAAACTGGGAGATTTAATTTTAAAAGAAAAGATATTTAATTCATGAATTACATGATTTCTAAAATCAAAACTCAAATATTTAATTTTAAGAGAAAATCTATCTATTTGAAGCACTTCAAAAACTCTAAATATCAAAACCCGATGATTTTATATTAAGAGAAAATATATCCATTTGAAGTATTACAGGATTTCTGAAAATATACACTGGAAAATTTAATTGTAACAAAAATTATATTTCATTTCATGATTTCTAAAATCAAAACACGAAGATTTAATTATAGAAGAAAAGATATTTAATTGATGAATTACATGATTTCTAAAATCAAAACTCAAATATTTAATTTTAAGAGAAAATCTATCTATTTGAAGTACTGCAAAATCTCTAAATCTCAAAACCCGATGATTTTATATTAAGAGAAAATATATCCATTTGAAGTATTACAGGATTTCTGAAAATAAAAACTAAATTTAATTGGTAAATTTAATTGGAAAATTTAATTGGAAAATTTAATTGGTTCAAAAATTACCTTTCATTACATTATTTCTAAAATCAAAACACGAAGATTTAATTAAAAAAATATTTCATTCAATAATTAAATGATTTCTGAAAACCAAATCTCGATGAATTAATTTTAAGAGAAAATATATTCATTTCAAGTACTACAAGATTTCTAAAAATCAAAACTCGAAGATTTAATATTAAGAGAAAATATATCCATTACAAATATAAATAATTTCTGAAAATCAAAACTCGACTCCGTTGGTGGTTCACACCCATTTCCACCAATTCAGTTCTGTACATGTGAAAAAATAAGGAAATATCAAAGAAAAAAATTAAAGGTTTCATAAAAAGGAAGCAGAAAAACGTTACAGATTTGAGCTAATCATTATACACACACACACACACTCATATATATATATATATATATATATATATATATTATGTAAGAAACAGACCTATTAAGTATATTTTTTTCAATCAATCGTTCATCAATATATATATATATATATATATATATATATATATATATATATATATATATATATAATGTATCCCAAGGTTTTGAAATAAATAAGAATGGCAAGATTATTTTTTATACCGTTTAAAGTAGTAATCGCCTATTCCGATGATCAAGGTGAAAAGGATACGTTCTTGGCGTAATTAATTCGAATATAATCTTCCTACTAGATTAGTTCCAAGATGGATCTCAGTTTGATATTATGCATCTAATATATATCCATATCTAAATCTATTTATAGATAAATAGATAACATAGACAATAATCTATTAGATATTTATCAATTGTCTATAGATTATAGATACTTAAGAAAAAAAAAAAATAAATAAATAAATATATATATATATATATATATATACAGTGACTCCCAAAAGTGTTCGTACACTTACGATTTTCAATGAAATAGGGTCTATCGATTAATTAAAATGAAAATTTCAGAATGGGTATTTAATAATAATATCTATAATCTATTCTTAACAAAAGTGAATGAAATATTTTGAAAGCATAGTAAAACTTTATTTTTAAGAGACCAGCAATCAAAAAGCAACAAATGCCTTATCTCGCAAAAGTCATCGTACACTGAAATATTTTCGGATAAATTAATAATTAAAATGATTGTCTGGCGCTATATTTTTATTTTTGAATTGTTGTGGCATTTAAAATATCGTTTGGCTTTAATTTTTGCTTGCCTGCTCCGTAATATTATATTTATTATTTAAAAATGGATTGTAGTCGTAAAGAAACAACAAAAAGCATTCGAAAATTGATTATTTTTCATCATAGTGGTGGTAAACCAGTTCAGAATATTGCTAAATTACTTAATTTATCCCATTCTACTGTGCAGTATGTGATAAAACGCTGTAAAGAAGAAAACCGGATCGAAAACCAGGTAAGAAAAGGTCGTCCGGCAAAGTTAACAAAACGTGATCAAAGATTTATAATTAGAAAATTTGTGAAAAATCCACGTTTGAGTGCTGTAAAAGTTTCTGCAGAATTTAATGAAACATTTTCTACTTCAATTTCATCTGAAACTGTTCGACGAGTTCTCAGAAAAGCTGGATTACATGGATTTTCTACCAGCAGAACATTTTTTGTGAGTGAGAAAAACAGAAGGTTTGGGCTTTCCTTCGCACTGTCAATGATTAATAAGCCCCAAACCTATTGGAATAATGTCTTATTTGCCGATGAAAGCAAGTTTAACATTTTTGGTTCCAATGGGCGTATAATTGTATGGAGAAGAAAAAAGAGGAACTTAATCCGAAGAACTTAGTAGGAACATTTAAGCATGGCGGTGGAGGTGTCCTTGTGTGGGGTTGCATGTCAGCATCATTACTACGTAATTTGGTATTTATTGATGGCATAATGAATCATGCTGTTTATATAAATATTTTAAGAGACAATTTAAAATTTTCAGCCCAAAATTTGGGTATAGGATACAAGTTTGATTTTTATCAAGATAACGCTCCTAAGAACACGGCTCTCAACGTTCATCTCTGGTGTCTCTATAATTGTCCACAAGTTTTGAAAACACCACCTCAATCGCCAGATTAAAACTCAATAGAACATATTTGGAGAGAACTGGAGGTTCGAGTACGAAAACACGACATTCACACGAAAAGCGAACTAAAAACAATTATGATGGAAGAATGGATGAACATTGATGCAGAAATTACAAAAGAACTAGTGCAATCTATTCCCGAGAAGTCTATAAGCTGTTGTGTATGCTAAAGGATATCATACTATATATTAATTTAACAAAAAATTAGATTATTTTCTATTATGTGGAGATGTTTTACAAGTGTACGATAACTTTTGTGAGATAAATTTTTTGTTAGTTTTTGATTATTGGTTTCTTAAAAATAAAGTTCTACTATGTTTTTAAAATATTTCATGTAGTTTTGTTAAGAATATATTATAGATTTTATTACTAAATACCCATTGTGAAATATTCATTTTAATTAATGGATAGACCCCTATCTCATTGAAAATCGTAAGTGTGCGAACACTTTTGGTAGCCACTGTATATATATATATAT
>OU015503.1:74904211-74954211 GCA_907164885.2 Dolomedes plantarius
TAGTAAAGAGTTTTGTATTTATGTACATACTGTATTTATTGAATTACTTATTTGTTGACTTTTGCATCTGTGATTTCTTGTAAAGTTGATATGTTTGTTATAACTTTTGGTTGTTTCGAAATAAAGCATTTTCTTTAAGAATGAGTCTCGATACGTCAATGCATGGTGGCTGCTCACTTCGGAGAGTTTCTTTCGGTGGACGCGGGAGGAAAATTTGATAGTATGGCGATATTTGTGAGCTGGGTTGTTGTCTTGGCGGTCGGTCTCCAGTTTGAGCTTGCCATATCACCATCAGGTGGGGGAGGCGTTATGATTATACATTTCTCCATAGGTTAACAATGAGGGGAGATAATACAATAGGGTTAGTACATTGCAGCCTTACGCGCACCCACAGTATTAACTACTAGATCCTCCTCGACCATCTCACAGGGGAATCCTATTGTAACATTTCAGTGCAATTAAAATAATGGATTCTAAGAAAACTTATTTGTCAAGAAATGTTCTTACCTGAACTTCCGAAATATTATCAATCAGATTAATTAACTGACATCATTTACCCCTGGCCAAATTAGCTATAAACCGATGAGCACATCAAAATAGAAAATATGGAAAAACCACCTCAAATGTCTGATTTCTCTCGAGTTCAATTTCAAATAGCAGACATTTAATTGAGAGTTTAGAAATCAAAAAATAAAAGGTAATAGATATATAGAAAAAAACGCAACTATCATATTAGTTTCAACAGTACTACTTTCAACGTTAAACAGGCTCAGTAGACAACCAGCAACCAATTTTTATGTTTCACAGTTTTAGCCTGAATAAAAATAAAAAGGTTTCTTGTTGAACCGTTTGACAACCAGGAGGTATTTTTCACTCATGAAGCTATTTAAAACACCCCCTCCTGTTGGCAATCGTTATGCCCTCAAGCGTCATTTGCTTCTATTGATTTATTTCATATAAAATTTTCAAATGAAATTTTGATCATTATAGTTATTAACAGCAAAAATACAAATATTGCATTTTATTTTATTTTAAATATTTCCCAAGGCAACCTAGTGGCTTAGAACTGGGTATGCTCCTGTTGCAAATATTACTTATCGTAGTAAAATCTAGGTGGTTCACTCCTTCGCCAGAGATATCCACGCTTGTATAAGAAGAACGTCTGTGAGCAGTTCGACAGGATGTCGAAACTGGATTGGTTTACCAGTTTCGACTTGACTTCGATTTCTTTTGTTATTTTGCAATAAATGTTTTAGCTTTTATGAAGTGGTAGACTTTTTGAGAATCGTTACCTATAGTTGCATTAGCTATTAAGTTAATGCTCGAGAATAACCGATAGCTGACGATTCTTTTCACGGTGCTTTCGGCCACGAAATTGACCTTCGTCATTGGTTCATACAGTATTTGAAGATTCCTAGTAAGATCGTTTATTGAAACTTTATCTGCATTTGAAGTGTTTGAAATAATTGTAGAGGAAGAGTTCTTTAAACTGTGTTTGAAATAATTGTAGAGGAAAAATTCTTTAAATTGTGTTTGAAATAATTGTAGAGGAAGAGTTCTTTAAACTGTCTTTTAAAAGTAATTGAAAATGGATAAATTCAAATCTCAGGTTAAAAAGTGGGGTTTGCTTAGAACTCTTTTCAGCTCGGTTTGAATCCCGACGATCGTCATTCAATACATTCGTGTCTAGGCCGGATAAGGGCACATAAACCTTTTGAGGGGCGCTGTTTTCACAGTGCAAACGCTTAAATCTCGTCCTTCTTTCATTTGCATTCAATGTAGTCCAGTTAAATGAGCAGAAAATGGCTAATGCTGCCATTTGTTATCAGTTTAAAGAAGTAAATTCCTTTACAACCTTTAATTGTAAAAATTTTCAAGATATTTTACGTTTAAAAAAATCGAGAAAAAATCTGCACCGTGCAAACTTTGCAGGTTGTTGTCCCTGAAAGGGTTAAATCCGTAAAACAGAAGGTCTTTCTATGATGTCAGAGAGGGTAGTAGAAGGTACGACCCCCTCCCACATGTCGCCCCTGGCGGAGGAGGGGCTTGGGGAAAATGGAGGTGGGATCAGGGGGTGGTATTCGTTCACCTCCGCTGCACCCCCATTGAAAGCAACGAACGATTCTCGCCAATTTTATGCGGACGTCTTCATTAAATAGGCCATGCATTGACAAACAACAAAAACAACATATCAGTTAAAATTGCAATAAAAGTGCAATTTAATCTTCTATGAATTTCTAGTCTAGTGAGAAATTGAAAATAAAAACATAAAATCTTCTCGGAGAATATAAAAGTGATCCAGAATTCGGTAGTTTTGGGTTTTAGAACCCATATACTTATATATAAGAAATGTATTTTTTACTTACGCAATAAACTATAATCTTCTACATTATATAAATAAACATAGTTTTTTCATTAATATTTACGGCAAATGTTTTGTGGTTCATAACCAGGTAATATCCGAGTACCCAGTTCAGAAAAAGAAATTTGAGAACCGAACTCGGGTTCGGAAATTTTAGCATGCTAAACTGTTATGTAATCCCTAGTTTATGTTATGCCGCTAAAAATTTCATTTTATTGAAATAAAGGGGAGGGGCATTATCATCTAGAAGAGATCACCACGAGAACAATATGGAAAGGTATTAACATAATGGATAGGTACTCACAAAGGTCATGGTTAGATTAGATTAAACTGTATTCAAATAGTTAATGCATGCTGGGAATTTTCTTTTTCGGAAATTTACCGTCATTTCGTATTACGCTCCATCACATTCGGACAGTTTCAAGGAACCGCATCCGACATTAACGTTCTTTATCCAGTCGTCGCCAGAGTGGACGAAAAACATCAAAGAACATCGTAATAAACACGCCCGCCGTTGTCGCCACGGGTCGTTGATCAAACACAATTGCTTAAGAAACTTTCATCCATTTACTTTCTACCACTTTTTTATGGCGATATTGTTTTAAAAATCGCTTTATATCAGACATCGGTGCATCACCGACCATCAAGAAAACAATGGAGGATTTAATGGTATTAAGGCAGGATGGTGCCAGATCTTGATATTTTCCAAAAAAAAGAGCTATTTTACGTGAGATAAAGAGATGCACAGGAAAAGAAACAAATGGCTGACATATTTATTTGCTTCCTAGGTTCAAAAGAGATAAACTGTATAGAGAATTATGCACTTCTACCCTCACTTCGGGTATGTATATCTTGAAGTGGCACTCTAAATAATTTCATTCAAACACAGTTCTTACATAACAACAATGTTTATTTAAATATTTGCATATGTCAATTTGCTTTTCAACATAAAGCAAGCGCACTACTAGTACGAGATATATATAGCATTCATGCAAGGGAAACACAATTCAATATATTCACTTGTATAACTACTCATTCAAGAAAAATACACTGCTGGCCACTGTAAATGCAACACCCTGAAGGAAACATGCAAATAACATGAAATTTACAATATGCATTAGCGGAGGTGAGATATGCAAATGATTAGAATTTCAGCGCAGACGCACAGCACGCGCGCCTGTGGCGCCACTTCAAAGCGCTATTTAAGGCTTGGAGATTTCGACGATTTCAAGTTCGGCAATTGTGTTTTTCTTGTGGTTTTTTTCAAAAAACGATCAATTATGCCTCGTCGAAAACAGCGATCATCTTTTGATCAAGTATCCGAGTTCGACAGAGGAAGGATAGTGGCCTACCGAAATTGTGGATTATCTTTCAGGGAAATCGGTAGTCGTGTTGGACGAAACCAAACAACTGTAATGTGGATATGTGATCGTTGGATGCAGGAGGGTACGACGGACCGGCGTGTTCGATCGCATCAACCTCAGCGCACCACTTCACGTGATGACAGGAAAATTGTGCGCATGGCAGTGACGGATCGCTCAGTCACATCACGAACCATAGCACAGCACATGCAGTCTGTAACGCATCATCCAGTGTCTGCGCGTACCTTTCGACGCCGTTTACAGCAGAGTGGTCTGTCCGCAACACGTCCATTGCTTTGTCTACCCTTGACGCAGAACCACAGACGTCTCCGCCGCCAATGACAGAAGGATGTGGACAGCAGAATGGAATAAATTGTCTTTACTGACGAGTCACGCTTCTGTCTGCAACACCACGATGGTCGCATTCGAGTCTGGAGACACCTTGAAGAGAAGATGCTGAACAGCTGCGTTATGCACCGCCACACTGGTCCTGCACCGGGTATTATGGTATGGGGCGGTATTGGATATCACTCTCGCACACCTCTAGTACGCATTGCCGGTACTTTAAACAGCCAGCGCTACATCTCCGAGGTGTTGGAGCCAGTTGTCCTTCCTTACCTTCAGGGTTTGCCCACAGCCATATTTCAACAGGATAATGCGCGACCACACGTGGCACGCATTGTCCAACGGTTCTTCGTCAATTGCCAGGTTGAATTGCTTCCCTGGCCGCCTCGCTCTCCGGATCTTCCGCCGATAGAAAACATGTGGTCCATGGTTACTCTACGATTGACCCAGATTCCATCCCCAGCTGCCACAGCAGATCAACTTTGGCAACGTGTGGAAGCTGCTTGGTCTGCTTTACCCCAAGAACTCATCCAAAGTCTCTTTGAATCAATGCCGAGGCGTGTGGCAGCGGTGATCTCCAACAATGGCGGCTACTCTGGCTACTGATTTTGGCAGGAACCACAGTTCACAGAAGTCTATAAATTTAATCATTTGATACTTGGCCAACATGTTATCTACAAAATAAATTTTGTTGTGATATCTCTTGTCTTTCTTGGTGTTGCAATTTGGGTGGCCAGCAGTGTACACTTTGCAATACTCACAGATACTTCGAAAGTCAACCAGCAGTGCAGCCACGTAAACTTTGGGCCTAACAAGAACTCGCTTAGGTTTAAAGCAACCTAGCAATGCCTCGAGCGGCTGCTCGCAAAATTCAACTATTATTATCCCAGACTCTAAGCCTAGTTCCAGCTCGATACTTCGTTTCGTCAACTCCTCCTTTCCTTTCCTCTCCCTCAACATTTCGTCGACCCTTCCTAGCTCCTTTTTTGTAATTTAGCTGCTCTGTATTTATACCAACGCGTATGCCGCGATTAGCATATCTTAAGCGGCTTATTTAACTTTATTCACCTAAAAGTTCGATTATTGTGAATCGAATCTTGTGTAAACCTTACAACTGTTTGAGACGAGTGTCTGGAGAGATGAGACGACGACATTACAAATTACTTTTATATAACGACAAATATCTCTTTTGTGCATTTGTTATAAATGGAAGCAATTTTAACATTACTTATATTTTTTTGCTTCTATTCGCTTTGGATTATAGTGCAGTTGTAAAACTGCAAATTTAATCTAATATGCGCAAACGTGGCTCCTAACTATTGCAAATTAAATCATGTGACATCGAAAACGCAAAGTTTACATATATGACACGCAAAATAATGTACACTGCCTCTCGTTTTGCCTTACCTCGACTTGAACTCTGTGCGGCACAGTGGAATCCCACATTTCAAAGGGTCCTAAGAAACGAACGAAATAATGAATAGAAGAAAGCTTTAAATTTTCGAAACGTGCTTATAATCTAGTTTTTTCCCACTACGTTTCGAAAATAACCTGACTCAGGTGGCGCCCCTTACGGACGATGCATTGCCTAAGTCGTTGTCTAAAATTTTCCGTCAATCTGTTGATCGTGTCTGGAGGAATGGAGGCAACTTCCACACGAATTGCAGACTCACGGACTCAATGCAGAATTTCCAGGCGTTCTAATGTTTCCAAGAGGACCAATTAGTTTCCTTGGTAATGCTCTCCACTTGCTCTTGCGTTTGTAACCCATCGCAGGATTGTCCTTTGATCAGGAACGGCGACAATAGCATAGAGAGTCGAAAATGCCCTCTGAGTTGGGGTTACGGAATCGTTGTTTCTAACCCCTTAAGGCTGCTATGTACTAAGAAAAAAATTGTATTTTCCTGTTCCTCTTCTTGCAGACTCTTGTGGTGGGAGGAGTCCAGGTGACAGTTCGAGAATTCCATCCCCCCTTAGGATTGACATTTTGAGGGATTGTAATGGCTGTCTCTCTATAGGGGGGTTAAGCGCTGCACCCCTAAAAGTGTAAGCTTATGCTAACACTTTTTTGCTTACAGGGAATATAGCGAGATCCATCTTGAGCCTATTCGGAAAATGCGAAAAAAGTCTTACTACAGCATTCATAAATCAGTTACCTGTGAGACTGAATATGAACAAATGCCTTAAGGATGCTATGTACTAAGAAAAAAATCGTATTTCCCTTTTCCTCTTCTTGGAGACTCTTGTGGTGGGAGGAATCCAGTTGACAGTTCAAGAATTCCACCCCCCTTAGAATTGACATTTTGAGGGATTGTCTGTAATGGCTCTCTCTCTATAGGGGGGTTAAGCGCTGCCCCCAAATTTTTTATTTAAAATATATTTTAGTCCACCATTTACAGGTACATAAATGCTAATAATCAAATAAAATTGGTATTGTCAAATAGCCTGAACTTCTCTGCAGAATCTACAGGATTCATTTTATAAATTTCGTCCACCGAAGGAATTTATGAGCGTTTAAAACACACTATACCAGAATAATTTAAATTTTAAAATATTAATTGCATTTAAAAAAACTAAAAACGTACACAAATGTAAAATTTCTTTCTCTATGACGGAGTACAATTTAAAAAAAAAAAAAAGTTTGAATCCAAGTCGGCAATCCGTGGACAAATTTTCTCCATAGGTTAACATTGATGTGAGCGAATCCAATGGGGTTAGTACATAGCAGCCTTAACGATCGCATATTTTTCTAGAAAACAGTAAAAAAAGTGCCTATTTTTTCGGAGGATTCCATTTACTTCTTGATCTGCCACATCTACTTAAAAAAACCACCCCCAATTACATTATAAATAGTCTGGTGCTGCCATCTGGTATGTAAAATAAGAAATAAAAAAATTCAGAGTAAATGAAATGGATTGTTTTTAATCTTTTTGGTGCGCTAATTTTGAACACTCCAACCCGAAAATATCACGGGCACAAGAAATAGAGGGCGAAACCTCATCCCGTAATTTTGACGGGAGCGAGAATGAAGGGGTTAAAGAACGCCTCGATAACAAAACCGAGATCTTCACCGGACCCACTCATGGTGTCCACTGACAACTAGAAAATCCTCCTGAACTATTAACACCTCCCTCCCGAGATGTCCGCCACCATTCCCGCAACACTTAAAAATGACCTCAAAAAATGTCGGAGTCCATTCTGACACAACCTGTAATTGAATAACAGGGAATTTGTTTTGTTGAAATCTAATTTGGGTGACTGAACAAATAATATACAATGTGTTTTTCATCTTATATGTTTCGTAGTCATCGTGTGCTTTGGGGTTCATCTTATGTCCAAGGTGTCAATGCATTTAACCAGACTCGTCTAATATTTTAGGTTTAGTTATTTCTTATAGATCTCTTATTCCTTTATTATAAATAGAAGCAGTTTTTACGTTACATTTCCATTCTGTTTCCATTTGGGCAGTGATAGAACTGCTGATCTAACCTAATTACTAATGAAAATGACCCCTAGCGAATATAGAGTTATCATATGATTTCAACAAAGCTAAGGTTCAACAACACTAGAATTCGACACGCGAAATAATTTACACTGCATCTCGTCACCTTCAATTGCATTACCATGCCTTCCTATTTGATTGATGCTGAATTTATTTTTCTGAAATCTAATATGAGTCACTGATCGAATGCACTACAATGTGTTAGTTTCATATAGAACAGAGTTACTTTATATTCCAACACGTAAGTACTTTTTACATTCCAACTAAATTACTTCTCGTCTTATACGATTAGTGTAAGATGCATTAAGATCTAATAAGATTAGTTTATAAAGTGAGATTTCTTTATGGCGGCATCTAAAGATCCCGAAAAAAACCGGCCATTTTGAGAGTTGACCGGCTAGAGAAGTTTCACTGCACATACATACATACACACACACACACACACACACATATATATATATATATATATATATATATATGTATGTATGTACATACATATATATATATATATATATTAATAAAAGGAAGTGTTTGTGTGTGTGTGGTCTCCAGACGAATCTATGGCACATACAGTCATGAACTTCGGCACACAGGTAGTGCAGACGATGAGTACGTGCACCTCAAAGCCCGAATTTTAAATTATATTAACGTTAATTTGTAATTAATAAAAAACCAACCATTTTTTAAGGATGAATCCAGAAATGTTAGAGCCTCACAACTCTCAAGCCAGCCTTGTTGGGCTTATTGAACAGCGAGAAGCAAGAACGACAGAAAAATAAATACAATCAAAAAGTTTCAAGTGCTATATTAAACCCGAATAATAAATGAAAATAATAATCTTTCAAGTCAGATTTTATACTAAAATATTTATATTTTAAGACATTTCGAAGAATTATCATTGATTTTTCGAAGAATTACCGGTCTCAGATTGTAAACAAACGTTCTTTGTTGACCTTTTCATTTTAGAAGTTCATTTCAAAACACAATTTGACACTTTTCGTTTTCAGCTTTTAGTGGTTTATTATAAATGTATATATATTTTTCATTTATACTGTTATTTATTCTATGTTATTTAATCTGTGTTTAGTTTTTATTTATACTGTGTTTCCTTCTCTTTAATTTTGCACTTTTAATTTTAATCTCAGTTTTAAGGCAAATTTTTTCAGTAATTTATCTTGTTTTTGTATTTCTATAATTTTAAAACATTTTTCATTTCATTTTCTGTAATTTTTCTCTCTTGATTTTAATCTCAGTTTTATTTCAGGGTCTTTCATTTATAGTTCTGAAATAAATTGTGTTTAGTTTTTATTTATACTGTGTTTCCTTTTCTGTACTTTTGCAATTTAGATTTTAATCTCAGTTTTAAGGTAAACTTTTTCAGTAATTTATATTGCTTTTGCATTTCTATAATTTTAAAACATACTTTTCATTTCATTTTTTGTAATTTTGCACTTTCGATTCTAATCTCAGTTTTATTTTAGGGTTTTTCTTTCACATTTTCTTTTACTATGTAATTGATACTGTGTTTAGTTTTTAAATTGATTTTGGTTAACAAACAAACATTCATTAAATCCCGGGCAACACCGGCTCGTCATAGGGGGGGGGGGATCTTTCTTCTGCTTGCGACTTTTTGCAGGACATGGGATGCGTAACCACAAAATTTAAATACCATTATTCGTTGTTTTTTAGTGTTTCCACTCTCTGACAATGATTGCTGAAGGGGGCGGGTCCCTAAACCGACCGGCTAGCCGGGCATCGCCCGTCTAGTACACACACACACACACACACACATATATATATATATATATATATATATATATATATATATATATATATATATACTAGCTGAATACCCGTGCTTCGCTACGGAGTACATTCAAATTAAATTCAACGGTCAATGTATGTAATTAATGCAAAAAAATATATTGATAATAAATACAACGGTCAATGTATTAATGCCAAATTAAGTGCAATTAATGCCGAAAAAATATTTATAAAGAAATCGTAGCGGATATGGCTGAATCGTGTATGGGGCCAACCGCGTGCCGATTTTGGTACGATTCGGCACCATAGCCTCGCTGTCAGCGAGGACAGCCGTCGAAGCTGTCCTCGCAGCTTCGGAGGCTTGGATGCAACTTTTAGGGGCAAAATCATTAAAACATTAATTAAAAATCTCTGGGGGCTGATTTTCAAAAAATAATATGCCTATGTTTTAATCTGAATTATCAACTTATACGTATACAAAATTTCAGCTCAATTGAAGCAACACTTTTTCACTTATAAAGGAAGAAACATAGGCCTATTCGAAATAATCAATAAATTTCACAGTTTCAATGAAACACGCTGATTTTTTAATAAATTTCAATAATTCAAGTTCGATTTAAGCAAATTATGCATAAAATTGCAATTAAATTAAAAAAACATAAAGTTTATAAATTAAATAATGTTCTGTAATAATATACCAATAAATTTCCAGTTGATAGCCAATAAATTGCAAATCTTTTTTTACCTAAAAATGTTCAAGAAAAAGCGTAGTTCCAAATGTAATTTTCTTCAATAAACCCTTAAATGTTGCCAATTTCAAAAATCCTTTTTGTATTTATCAATACCTCCTCAACTTGAATCTTTAAAATATTAAATGTTTTACTGATAATAAATGAAAATGTAGTTTGATGTGTTTGTATGTTTACTTGAGTATGGTTGACAAAAGGAAAAGTTGTAAAGGTGAAGCATCAGGTCAACATTTAGGCCCCTAACTTTCTTTCTACTGATCAGATATACATAATATTTAGCCTATGTCCATCTGGAATAATGTACCTTTCAAATAGTGAATTTTTATTTTAAATAGGTGCAGTGGTTCCGGAGATTACCCTCCACATACAAAATCCGCTCTCTCTCTTTATATATATATATATATATATATATATATATATATATATATATATATATATATATATATATATATATATATTATATATATATATATATTATATATATATATATATATATATATATATATATATATATATATATATATATATATATATATATATATATATATATATATTTATATTATATATATATATATATATATATATATATATATATATACAGTAAGTCCTCGACATACGTGGTTAATTCGTTCAAAAACATTCCGCGTCATTAGAAATTTATCATCATCGATATCATTACCACGTTTGTGCTTCAAATCTTAAAAAAATCTTATCTCTTTCGTTTGTATCAGCGCAAGACTTATTGGTGAGCGTTTGTGTTGTAGGTCTTCAATCCAAATTTATCAAAAAATTCTCAGTCCTTGCTATTAAAACACCTCTTTTCATCGTCCATTGCATAGGGATAGCATTCTTCACGTGCTACATAATACAATGTATATCCTTTAAGACAGTTCTAACAGACGATTCGTCGTTCATACCGTATACACACGCATTGTCTACAATCTTATTACCTTTTTCATGCCAATAATAATTTCAACTTTTGTTTCCATAGTAATTACGCGACTCTTTTTACATCTACTTATGGTCTGTTCCTTTTTACGTTTTTCTGACAAGTTGATGATGGGTTTTATAATGGATTATTATCGAAAACTAACTTGAGTAATGCGAGCAAAATACACGACCGTTCGCAGTCAACTGACGTCACTGTTGACGTCTTACACACATGCAGAATTGCCATTCATCCGTACCGGCAACGTCGCAGAACTATACGGGCGAAACGACAGGGAGCATCTACGAGTAAATAGAAATTGATAATTTGATAATTTTAACCACGTATCTACGAATCCTCTTAGCGATACCGCGTAACTCGAGCACTTACTGTATACACACACACACACACACACACACATATATATATATATATATATATATATATATATATATATATATATATATATATATATATATATATATATATATATATATATATTATATATATATATATATATATATATATATATATATATATATTTATATATATATATATATATATATATATATATATATATATATATATATATATATATATATATATATATATATATATATATATATATATATATATATATATATATATATATAGCTTGGTACAAGAAGTGCCTAAGTCAGTCTTCTCCAACATGACTTTGGTTCTTTATGTTTCCTTAAAATAATATTCTTTTCAATGTCAGAAGTACCTAAGTCTATCCGATGCTTTAAAAGTGTCTTCTTAACCATTTTACAGACTTGGGTACTTCTTAAATTGAAAAGAATATTTTTTAAAGAGACATAAGCAAACGAAGTCATCTTGGAGAAAACTGACTTAGGCACTTCTTGTACTTAAGTCAGCCACAAATATATATATATATATATATATATATATATGTATATATATATACTTTTACGACCGAACATTAACTAAAACGGAGATCTTGAATTTTTATTTTACTTCTCTGTCAGCCTAACTAAATTATCTGATTGTTGGATAATTGTCTTCAGATTCAATGTGCGTAGAATTCATATAAAAAGGTTTGCTTTGTCTTCCGGACGAAAATGACAAACTGTGGCCTTGAGGGACAAATATTATCTGATGGCAACGTGACGTGTTTTTTCATTGCACAATTTCCGGGGAGGGAAAAAGAACTCCAGCACGGAGTGTGTGTATTCTTCTGCGAACTCAGGTTTATTCTTTTTCAATTTTTATAGAGATAGACCCAATAATAATATCGTGTCGCAAAAGGTAAAATGTCTAGTGCGTTTTTATTTCCTGTAATTATTATAGACAGGGAAATTAATTTTTACCAGATACGTATGTGTGTTTTCCGTCGTGGAAAGCGCGGCTATTCCATTTTTATACACTCATGTCCATAAATCTATATATATAAAAGACCTTGTCTGTTTGTTTGTCCGCTATAGAATCATAGACTGTTTCACCCACCGGGACCAAATTCGGCACAGTTAATGTTTTGGACCCGAGAAACTTAAATCAGGAAAAACGAAATTTGGGGCTCAATTAGTTTTTTTAAAATTAATTTTTTAACGTTTTTTGTGCCCGATAGAGGTGCGTCTACCCCCTGTGGATTCCCCTCGACCAGCTGCGTTAAGAGGGGTGGTTTGAGGATGACGGAGGGGGGGGGGTCAAATTCCAATGCCCGGGAGAAAGAGGGTTGGGAATGACCTTAAAATCAGACGAAGGTCTGCAGGCTCAAAGTTTCTTTCTTTCTTATTGTTTGTATATCATTTCAGTAGAAACGTGCTAAGCGCATTCTGTCTGGCCAGATGAACATGAAGAGCGGGAGTGCAGCCCAGTATTTTTTTGATGGAATGCATGAAATATTTTATATTTATATATCTACCCGGGCAACGCCGGGCAATAATGCTAGTTAAGGATAATTCAGAATCACACGGAAATCGAACTCTAAAGTAAAAATTTCACCTGCAGAATTATCATACACATCATCAAGAATAATATTCAAATTACAGCAAGCCACCAGATGACGCCGATAGTACGTCACAATGACGAGAGTGTAAGATAGGGGTATATAAGGAATGGTGGCGAAGAAGTAAAATTGTTCACAAGCTTTCTGTAAGCCGCTCAGTGACATAACCGAATAGTTATGACACAGAGGAAGCATGTGGATGATTTTTTACGTGGTAGAATTATCGGCCGCCTGGAATGTGGGCGTACTCAGATGAAAGTATCCGAGGAACTTGGAATTGCCTAATGTGTCATCTCTTGGCTTTGGAAGCGATTCCAAGATGATGAAAAGGTCAGTAGAAGTTACAATACTGGTCGCCCCAGAGTTACAACGTCGAATGAAGACCGGTATTTGGCAGTAACTGCAAAGAGAAGCAGACGGAACACAGCATCCGACCTGTCTCGTCAGCTATCTGCAGCCACGGGTACCACAGTTTCAAGGCGAACCTTGTACAGGCGTTTGGTAAATATTGGTCTATATGCTCGGAGGCCTGTCAGATGTGCTCCGCTCACTGCAACTCACTGTCGGCAGCGATTAGCCTGGAGTAGAGAACATGCAATGTGGACATCGTCACAGTGGGTTTGTGTGATGTTTTCCAACGAGTCCAGATTTAGCTTGCAGTCTGATTCACGTCTGACTTTCATACGGAGAACGCCAGGTACCCGTTACCACCAAGACAACATCATTGAACGACACCGTTGCGGTGATGCAGGATTACTCGTTTGGGATGGAATTATACTGGGCTCCAGAACAGATCTGCATGTTCAAATCGGAACCATAAACGGCCACATTTATCGGGACATAATTCTTGAACAACATGCGCGTTTGTTTAGGTGTGCCACGGGCGCGGAATTTGTGTTTATGGATGACAATGCCCGTCCTCACCGAGCAAACATCGTAAACGAATGCCTTCAATCTTAGGATATCACCCGTATGTAATGGCCAGCATTCTCATCTGACTTGATTCCGATAGATCATGTGTGGGACATGCTTGGCTGACGAGTTGTAGCCCGTCAACCACCTCCTACATGTGTTCCGGAACTTGGGAGAGCATTGCTTGCTGAGTGGAGTAATCTTTCCCATGATCAGCTCGATAATTTGATACTCAGCATGCCTAGGCGTTGTACAGACTGTATTTCATCGCATGGGAGACATACAATGTATTAACCATCATACCAACAATGTAATATTAAGTTTTTGTAAAAGAGATGTTTTTTACAAATGCCCCAGGGAGCAAAAATCGTAGTTTTTACGAATGCTATCATACATACACCATCTTTTTCTGTTCTTTATCTTTTGTTTAATAAATGGGCTTTATGAATAAGTCACGTTTGTTTTGTTTCTGAACCTTTATTTGCCGGAGCTGGCATTATCCTTAATTTATGGACATGAGTGTCAATAAATAAATAAAGAATATATATATATATATATACATATATATATATATATATATATATATATATATATATATCTATATATATATATATATATATATATAACAACAACTCATGACTGGATCTTTTCAATGGGTGAGAGATCTAGGGAACGTTCTGGCCAGAGCAACAGTCGAACACCCTGTGTGACTAAGCAGGTCAGAACACGACGGGCAACATGCGCTCTTGCGTTATCTTGTTGAGAGAGGACGTGTCCGAGGCCTCGAAGATAGGGCACAGCCAGCGACCTTAAGACCTGAGAAATGTAATGCTGGGTGTTCATATTATTACCGTCGACGCGAGCAACAGGTGTTCGTGTCGCTTACTCAACGGCTGTCTATACATCACACCAGGTGCAGTGCCCGTATGACGATATCGAATGCAAGCAGCCCACGGGCGTTCTCCTCGGAGCCTCTAGACAAGGAGAATCCTAGCATGATGTGAATGCAGAACCGGGACTCTTCTGAAAACACGACTCGACGCCACTCCTGTATCCAGTTTTGTCGTTGGGCGAACCACTGTCGCCGCGCGTATCTATGCTGTAGTGTCAAGGGAATCCTCAATAATGGTCACCGGGCTGACAGTCCTTGCTGCTGCAGACGTCGTCGCACTGTTCGTGCGGACACTTATCGTGCTGCAAACAAACCCATTTACTGAATATAGGTCTGGGATGTCGCTGTGCGATCCTGCAAGGCCGGCCTGACAACATGTCTGACCTTTCGGGCGTTAGGGGCGGGAGGCCATTGAGATCCTACGTAGCGTTCAGTATGACCCTCCTGAACCCATCGATTCCATATTCGTATGACATTCGTTGGATTCCTACAATTGAGAGTAGCAATATCGTGGAACGATAAACCGCACTCTCGATGGGCCACGATCCTGCCGCTGTCGAATTTCGACTCGTGCTGGTAACCGTTTCTCCTTCTTTAACGAGACATAACACGGTCTTTTCACAAACAACTAAAACTCAAATGCGCTTTTTGAATGAGTAACCTAATGTGTAACTTTCCTATTATGCAGAGTCTGAGATGCCGTTTCTCACTTCTGCGTCGTTCGATTTCATTTACGTATTAATCATTTGCATATCTGAACATCTTTCTCCTTTCATGGGAATTTGACGTTTTTATCACCCCTCCTGCATGATGTTGCAATTTTAATGGCCAGTAGTGTATTAATATTTCTTGTGTTTGCACATAAATAATTTTGTCCCTAGAAATTTAAAACATAATTAAATGTTTTAAAGATAAAAGTTAACGATCAATCTTTTGGGTATTCCAAATTTTGTTAAAAACCCAATGCAAATTCAATTACACTCAAGTGAGGGTAAGTCGTTCTAATTACACACTTAGAAACAAAAAAAAAGGAAAAAAAGACGCACCAGGAAGGAGTTATTCGAATGGGGCGAAAATCGGCAGTTGTGATGATGTACATGTACAGTAAAAGTTATTACAATATGAGAAAATTGGATGATTTGTTCAAGAGAATGAGATTCACAAAGTGAAGAAGTCAATAATACGTGGATCCACCTCAGGCCCTTATGCAAGAAGTTATTGGGTTTGGAATGGATTGATAGAGGTGGCGGATGTCCTCCTGTGGTATATCGTGCCCAATTCTGTCCAATTAGTGCGTTAGATCATCAATATCCCGAGCTGATTGGAGGGCCGTGCCCATAATGCACCAAACGAGCTCAATCAGGGGAGAGATCCTTGCTGGCCGAGGTGGCATTGGGCAAGCACGAAGACAAACAGTAGAAACTCTCACCGTGTGCGTGTGGGCATTATCTTGCTGAAATGCAAGCACAGGATGGCGTAATATGAAGGGCAACACAATGGGGCGTAGAATATCATCGACGAACCGCTGTGCTGTAAAGGTGCCGCGGATGACAACCAATGGGGTCCTGCTATGAAATGAAATGCCACCCCAGACAATCACTCCTTGTTGTCGGCCCGTATGGCGGAAAACAGTCAGGTTGGTATCCCATCGCTATCCGGAGCGTCTCCAGACACGTATTCGCTGGTCATCGGGGCTCAATTGGAAGCGAGACTCATTACTGAAGTCAATTCTATTAAAGTCAGTGACATTCCAGGTCGAATGTAGTAGACACCACTGCATGCGGGCTTGTCAGTGTACAGAGATCACTGGTAGTCGGTGTAATTGGCGCCTTGAACTCAGCCCCCATTTCTCTGAGCCGCTTATGAATGGTCCTGGCGGCCACTGAAGCACCAGTTGTACGTACGATAGATGATAATGATGAATCTGGGTCTGGCTCTGAATGCCGCTCTGACGATTGCTCGGTCATCACGTTCTGTCGTTTCTCTTGGCCGACCGCTTCCTTCTTGACGCTGTGTTCGACCATGTTTCACCCATTCCTGCCAACATCGTCTAAGAGTGGTATCGCTGGTATCCCAATGTAGAGCGATTCCCCGATTAGACCAACCGGCTTATTTGAGCCCAACTACACGCCCTCTCTCAAATGCTTGGATAGGCGCATATTGTTCACGCACCTGTATGCGAGCTCTACTTACTGTCTACCTGAGTACACGGAATGAAATTCGCAAAGAATTTATTGTGTGGAATCGAAATTTCTCATCTTTAATATCCTGCCAGTTTAGCAGTTAAGATGCGCTGCAGTGTCCCATGTTCATTCATTGACTGCCAAACTTGAAAATTTTGCATTTTCCAACCTGCATGCATATCAATTTGTGTCCAATTTGCATTATCCCTTCTTGGTATGTCGTTATTTTTTGTCTAAGAGTGCATTTAACTTTAATATGTAGAAAATTGTTTATATTTTCAATTATTTTTTAAAGCCGTTCACTTGATCCGAAATTATATTTTCACAGTTTATGCAAGTAACGGATAAAACAATCATTTTCAGTGATCCTAAGTATCTCATATTAACCGAGTTTCACTGTAAATGTATATATATATCTATATATCTATATCTATATATCTATATATATATATATATATCTATATATCTATATCTATCTATATATATATATATATATATATATATATACTTATATATATATATATATATATATATATATATATTTATATATATATATATATATATATATATATATATATATATATATATATATATATATATATATATATATATGTAACATACTGGACAACCCAAGGAAAAAATGGGCGTCCAGCACATCACAGGGAATGAAGATGTAGTCGTGGCTCGAAAAAACGACGCGGCAGGTTACAGCATTATACTAGTTTTTATTTCGTCGGCGAATACGTCTTCTCAATACAGCTACAAAATCCGAAAAGCGTACAGGTTTCCGTTCATGTGGTTTATATAAACTTTGTCATGTGTTCATCATAGCGATTAGGGATTTGCTGTTGTCGATAAGTCACATGTGGTTTTATGTAATCTGCGCAGAGCTTATCTAAAATATGGGGGACGCCGCGCATTTTTGAAAAAGGAAGCCATTTAATATTTTCTCTCGAGGTTATTAGAGTTTAGAATCAAAAGCGAAATTTAGCTGGTACGCCCAAGGGAATTTAGAATAATGTTAGATTTTAAAATGGTATGGGGTTTTTAATGTTATAGAATATCCCCCCCGTCCGAGAAGAGGCTGACCAAGAATGCCTGCATTGGAGGACAGACTCACCCGACCATGTGAGGAAAATGGGCGTCGACCACAAATTTGGAAAAGTTTGAAAAGGAACATATGTTTTAAGTTAATTTAGTATGATGACCACATGGCAAGACATGGCACATTTCAAATTTGAATACAGAAAAATACACTAATGATTTACTAATTTATGAACACAATAAAAACAAAAAAATTATAGTAATTAATGATCAACTATAGAAAATTGTAAATTATGTAAATTTCTTATATTGTTGCTGTGAAAAAAGAATTAAATTTTTAAAATGCACTTATCATCAACTGAAAACAATGTTGAGCAGGGCTGCAGTCCCCACACAACACAATCTCAGAAAAAAAAAATCAATTAACATAACCAAAATTTGTAAACTACCAAAAATTTTCACTGGAAACATACATTTAATACAATATCTACCATCATCTCGATTTGAATAATACAGAATAACAAAACATAGTAATAAAAATATTAAAAACAAACAAAAATTAAGTAAATGAAGTTGACTTTGATAACAGGATGAAAAATTCAAAAGTTCTTCCTCAACGTTCACTACTATGGAGTGAGTCCAAAAAAAAATTTTATTTATTTATCTTGTAATGATTTATCTGTGCAACATTTTTAGTCCTTTCACAGTCATTAGTATGTTGAGGAAAAAACACCAATTAAAAAAAATCACAGTCTTTTTAGTGCTGTGTCATTTCTGCTTCACAAACGTAGAATGCATAAATATCACATTATCTTGACTTGTTTACATATAAAGAAAATTAGTTCTTTAGTTACATAATAAAAATCACAGTTTATAATAAAATCACACTTTAAATAAAAATCACAAGTTTTAATAACACCACACTTCAAATATATCAATTGTATATAAAAATTACAAAACATATCACTCATTATCTAGTTTTCGTATCTTTATTTATCTCATTATTTTTTCTCAATATCTCTTATCTCCTTTATTTCAATATTACTTATTATCAAAAAAAATTCTCTTTTCAATATCCTTATATTTCTTATTACTCTCATTTCAATATTCATTTGTTATTCCTACAATTTTTATTCATTCCAAAATGCTATCCAATATTCTTTAGTTATACTTATTCATATTTATTCTAACTTTATTTATTCTCAATACTTTTCATTTTATTTTCAAATTATCTATTTACTATTCATTTGTGTACACTTATTTTAATTCTACGTGGATATCCAATTTTTTGTGTTGAAGGTACCTTGTTGTATGTGTGTTACCCAAACTCTTAGTTTCAAATTTTTTTAATTCTACCTCTAAGCAGTGAGGGTTGTGTTTATGTTTGTGTAACAAGTGGGTTTTCTTTCTCCATATTGTTCTCTGACTAATAAGGAGGAAGAGTCTTTTAGCCTTACAGTGGACTAACCGTAAATCTCCGACAGAATATGACTGCGTTGAAAAACAGCATCTTGCATGTACACAGATGGAGAAAAAGGAAAAGGTGCAGTTGTCATACCTGTGGGAGTATAATATATAGAAATGGGAGGACAAAAGGAGTGGCCATCCCAGCCCTGTTTTAGTCATTACTCAAGCATATAGTCTTCAGCACTTTAAGTGACTGAGTTGTTGAATTAAAAACAAATAGTAAAAAAAATTAATAAGATCTTAAACAGTTGGGACGACATCCAACGCGCTTGCAGAGTTGGGTGATAGGAAAGTGTATTCAAGAAGTAGGAAATTTACTGAAAGGTTAAAGAAGTAGAGTTGTCATAGTCAGTGTTTAAATTGAGATCCAAAAAAAATTCACATATAATAGTATTCTTAAGAAGAAAGTTTAAGTTAGATAGTTTTTTTTTTTTTTATATCTTTAGTAGGACAACACATAATTAATTATATCAATTTAAAAAAAATATAATGATGTTAAGCATCACATAGAAAAGAAAGAAAAATGGATCTAATGTTTGTCATTATTCGTGGTGTAGTTTTAAGTTCTCTGGTGCATTATAATATCTCAATCTGCAAGCATGGACAATTTCAGAATCTCGTTTAGTGTGAAAGTTTGGTCTATCAATTTTATACACAACATATGAAAGTATTAAACACGCAATAATAAAATACTCCTAATACCAATAATACCTTAATATTCTCTATCAATTGCCATAATTTAATGTTAATGTTCAAATTTCAAACTATTATTCTATCAATTGACATAAATAATCAAAATTACTTTACCAATATCCATCTCAGTTTTATTAAGTTAATCATGAAATCGATAAACCAAAATTAATTTTTCTTTTCTTATATCACATTTTGGTATGAATCCTCGCTGTAAAGTTCCCAAATATTCATCATTTGTATTTAATATCTCAAAAAATATCTCTCATTATGATATTCTCTTTTCTATTCATTTATTTTTCTTCATTATTTCTATTTCGAGAATTTTCTGGGGCGGATGAACCAAATATAACATACAATGGTTTTTCAATTGTCCAATTGTGGTTTTTTGGCACCCTAAGTCATGTTATAAAGACGCTCCGTTTATGAAAATCGTAACACGAATTTTAACGTCGACTGAACCTCCAGAAATCTCCTTTACTTAAATTCGTAGAACAATTTACGAGGTCTCAACATCAAATGTAATATGTCAAAGTACTTAAATTATAAAATTTTCTTGATGTCTGAAAATTACTATGTTATCCCTGCAGATATTTTCCAAAATCAAAACCACAAGCATCTGATGTTAGTTTTAGAAAAGCTCAATTTGAAAACCGTAATATTTATAGGTTAAATGAATCAAAACAAGTTTGGCTCTTTTCATGATTGTGTTTACAAAACTAATGCTGAGCATTTAAATTTATTGCGGAGGCGACCTTCGAAATGTAATACAACGGCTCTCGAAAACGGAAATGATTTACGTTATTTATTTTTTTCTTTTCTTCCGCGACGGTTCAGAACTGCGTGCAAAATTAGATACTCATAACATTACTTTACTCATTTAATATTTCAGTTTAACGTAACCAAGGATCATTAATTATCTTAAAACACTAAAATATTCATTATCAGAAAAAGAACATGGAAATATTATAAAATTACACTAAAAACACACACTTATAATAAATTTATCACATATAAGTCTCAAAAATTTCTTTAAATTCAAATATCTTATAATATGAAACAATATACTCTTAAAATTCCATCAAAATGCAAATCAAAATGAAACATTTTAAAATCAAAAACAAAATACACGTTTTAAACCAATGATTCTTGCTTTCGTTTTACTTTTTATCGATTTATTTTTTATCATAGGTACTTAATTAAATCAATAATTTGAAAATACTTTCACCGAAACACATTTATAATAAATTTTTATCAGTATCTATTAATATTAAATTTTTTCACAATAATTTCTAAATTTTAGCTTACCAATTGAAGTGTTATTCACACTTTTTACCATTACCCTTATTTTCACTATTACATATCTTCATAATTTTAACATTTGTAGCTCGGTTCTGAATTTATCTTGGTGAAGTTCTTGGCTTAGTTAGTCCCAGTACACAGTATCCCAATTGGAACACTATGAAAGAGCACTTTAAAAGAAATTTTTTTTTTCTTTTTCGGAAGTTGTAGAACCTTTCCTTTAGGTAACATTTTAAGAAGGCACTATTGCGTTGAACTGCTGGAACGAAGTTGTATCGCGAACACATTTTTCTGTTATGCACACAATTTCGATGACCTAATACTTTCACTGATGATTTTTAAATGGTGGGGATTACGCACTTTTTACATGATGACACTCGCGAAGAATTTGAATGGTGATCACACGAAGCAATGGGGAACACAAATCGTAAGTATACACAATCCGGCACAAGATTTCTGAAAAGGAAAATACACAATTTTTGAAGAAACACCGGACTTGGACGCCCACACGTTGAAACTGATCCAGGATGAATCTCACAGCAAGCCGAAGCACTTATTGACAATCACACTAGCACCGAAATGGAGCCGTTCACGCTGGCCTCCAATCGAAGGTCGCACATGGAGCTGATTCACCATCGTAAGGCAGAAATGCACCCAGCTAAAGACTATATGCAAATTTCACACGCGGTGACGCTGAAACGAAAACGCCGAAATGCCTTGGAAAATCCAGTGGGATGTGGTTGCAGCAGGTGAAGTAAATCCTGGCGTCTCTTTGTAACATACTGGACAACCCAAGGAAAAAATGGGCGTCCAGCACATCACAGGGAATGAAGATGTAGTCGTGGCTCGAAAAAACGACGCGGCAGGTTACAGCATTATACTAGTTTTTATTTCGTCGGCGAATACGTCTTCTCAATACAGCTACAAAATCCGAAAAGCGTACAGGTTTCCGTTCATGTGGTTTATATAAACTTTGCCATGTGATCATCATAGCGATTAGGGATTTGCTGTTGTCGATAAGTCACATGTGGTTTTATGTAATCTGCGCAGAGCTTATCTAAAATATGGGGGACGCCGCGCATTTTTGAAAAAGGAAGCCATTTAATATTTTATCTCGAGGTTATTAGAGTTTAGAATCAAAAGCGAAATTTAGCTCGTACGCCCAAGGGAATTTAGAATAATGTTAGATTTTAAAATGGTATGGGGTTTTTAATGTTATATATATATATATATATATATATATATATATACACTGGTGTAAGAAATTAAGAGAATTTGCCGACTTGATCTATTATCTCTAGAACTACTGTACCGATTTTAATAAAATTTGATATGTACATACATTGATACAATATAAAACAAATAAGCATTCAATAATAGTAATACACACGCATGATCGTGCGTAACACTCGTTGGAGTCGGAAGGTATGAAACAGCGGTTGCAGAATGAACAAAAAACTGGGTTAATAGATGGGTTTATAGGGGGTATGGTCCCTTCATACAGATATACAGGTCTCGCAGCGTGATTTCATACTTGAAATAAGACAGTTTATCATTTCCTGTGGCAATTGGTCCCACTCGTTCAGCAACGCTACTTTCATTCCCTGGATGGGCCTCTGAGGGGGGTAGCGAGTTGCAATTGCCCTCCCCAGAGTGTCCCAGACATGCTCTATAGGGTTAAGATCTAGAGATCTGGCTAGCCAATCCATCCGGTGAATATCCTCACTCTCTAGAAATTCGTCGAAAAAAAAGAGCTCTATGTGGCCTCGCGTTATCGTCCATTAAAATGAACTCAGGGCCAACTGCACCCCTCAAAAGGCGAACATAGGGCTCCAAGACCTCATCCCTATACCTCACACCAGTCACAGTGCCTCTTTCAAAGACATGGAGAGGTGTACGGCCATCCAACATGATGCCTGCCCAGACCATAAAACCTCTTCTGCCATAATGCTTGATTTCGCGGACATTGGAGGGTAGGTAGTGGGTCCCTGGTTCTCTCCATATGAACGTACGGCGAGAATCGGTGTTTAGGCTTATCAGTGAAGAGACGGTCGCCTATTGATCCATACACCAATCTCTATGCTCTCTGCACCATGATAAACGGATTCTCCTGTTCGTAGAAGAGAGCGGGACGCAAACAGCAGGTCTTCTTACAAACAACCCTCTCTCATGAAGTCTATTGTAAACAGTCACCCTTGATACACGGATTCCTGTGGATGCATACCAGTCACGAGAGAGCTGAGAAGCTGTATACTCCTGATACGCCTCGCTATAATCGACAAATGGCGATCATCTCATTCCGTCGTTGCTCTTGGACGACCTTGCCCATGCTTTCTCTCGATGGATCCGGTATCCTGGAAAGTTTCCATAAGTTACTCACGACGCTGGGCATTAAATTGAAGTCTCTACAAATTTGGACTCGAGATTGGCCAGCTTCTAGCCTCCGCACAATTCGCCACCTCATTCCATCCTCTAAACGTTGGTGGTTACTCATTTTTACTGTCACAATTTGAAATTAACCGATTGCTTCAAAATAACACCATCTATTAATCCATTTTTTGTTTATTCTGCAACCGCTGTTTCATACCTTCGGACTCCACCGAGTGTTACGCACGATCATGCGTGTGTATTACAATTATTGAATGGTTACTTCTTTTGTATTGTATCAATGCATGTACATATCAAATTTCATTAAAATCGGTATAGTAGTTCTAGAGATAATCGACCAAGTCTACAAATTCTCTTAATTTCTTACACCAGTGTATATATATATACACACTGTTGGAAATTGATTTATGAAAACATGGTTTTTTAACAAACTTCTTTCATATTCATTAAAAATGAATGAAATTTCATACATTATACATGCTATGTATAACAAATGGTGGTACTTTTCCATTAGCCGGGCGCATTTGATGTTCGCCTTATTAAGTATCGCCATTGGCGAGAATGAAAAGTCTCCGACATAACAACCCTAGGAAAACAGTTTAATAGGTGATAGATGGACTAAATTTTGAAGAAGCATTGTCACACACAAAACGTTGGATGAAGATAACAGATAAACGGGTATGAATCATGTGAGAGAACACAGCTCAAAGACCCAACTATTTAACCCCGAAATTAACATGAATAAAAATTGGAAACTAATTAACTACAATTTTTATTAGCTTTCTTCTCACACACATAACACACACTTTCAATAGTAGCACATTTAATAAAGCGATATGTTGGCAACTTTTAGTCAACAAAGCACACATATAAATAAACACACTTTTAATGGTAACACAATTAATAGTAAAATAAACACACACACACTTCATTACGGGGTCACTTCATTCAGTCACTTCATTACGGGGAAGGCCAAAAACTTTTTACATCATTCAGAATTTTTTTTAAATGGATCATTTGTTAATCTTCTCCACATAAATTCAGCAAGGTATGATTCCAAATGCTGTGATGTTTTTTGTGTCTCTATTTTGCGCTTCCCCACAGACGCTCGATCTTTTGGGTATGTACAGCAGTTTCTGGGTCAACAAAATTGTGGTTCACTTTAAAATGGTGGAAACCCTGCTCTTCAAGTTTTGTGGTGTAGTAGCTTTTCCAAGAATCGGAATAAATCGTAGATGCTTCTTTGCTATTTTGCTTGATGGCTTCTAAAAGTACGCTCAGGGATCGGTTTCGTACCGGGATCAGAAAACATTCATTCGTCTCCCGTCAGATACCATCAAATATCCACTGTTGAGGGAGAACGCGTCCGACATCGTTTTTTTGCCTTCAAAACATACTTTCATCTATTTCGACTATCAAATCGGGCCCTCCTATTTTTTTCGATCACATTCCACTACAGAATTAACGCACACTTCTCGCATATAATTGTTCCAGTCAACAACTGTATTATGATTCATTTCCAACTGTTTCTCGCACCATTTTACCGAAGTTATCTCTTCGCTCCAACTGTAAATAAATCTCAAAGCTGTCAAAAAAATTCAAACGCGTTGATTGGATCCATCTTTCTCGATGAATGCTCTTTTTGCTGCGGCAGGTAGAAGCATTACACCGCCATCGAATGTCATTTCCAAAATATAACTTCCTTTCATGATTCTTAGCACACGTCTTATTTGCCGACAAAATATCTTTGTCTTGAAAAAAAAATGTACAGCTTCTTCTTCCGTTACAGGTAAGTCCCAAATTTTCGTCATGATTGTAATGTCGGTAAGAAACTGCACGATTTTGTAGGTTAAAACTATTTTAATATTTAAACTCCAGTCTTTTAATTGCTGGAAGAATATGTTTAACGCGTAGATTCCCATGAATCACGTCCTTTCTGATAAAAATAGGAACCTAATGAATAATTAATATCATGTGATCAAAGATTAATATCATGCGAGTTACAATTAATTCAACAAAACAGCTGAAAATGCGACTTACCATATTTGGCGATTTATCACTTGCGCCCGGCTAACGGAAAATTACCTAATTGATTTACAAAAATGAAATTTCATACATAATGATAAACAAAAACATAAGGTAAAAATTAGACTTTCGTAACATACAAACATGGAAATTGATTTATGAAATATCACATTTCATTGGCTATTCTGAAGTAATGTGACAAAAATTTGCATAAAACCAAGTAACGTAACATGCGCAGTAGAAGTAAAAAGCGTTATATATTGGAAGCAATACGTTTCAGTCATACTTTTCATGAAGGGTAAACGAAAGGTGTTGTCTGTGGGCGAAAGAGCCAAAATCGATGCATATCTAGAATGTGGAAAATCTGTTCCAGAAATTAGTAAATTAATTAAAATACTAGTTGGTGTGATATATAACTATCGAAAAGATTCAGCAAATTATGGCAAAACTTTTTACAAAATTGGTAATCCACGTTTAACTGAGATGAAGAAAAGGGGGATTCTTCAGCTTCTATCAAAAACTGGCCACAATTCAAAGCAGATTTGTGCAGATCTATCCCTTCCTGTTATTTCTAGAAGAGTTAGGCAAATTTTGCATTCTTCATGGAGCTTGAGATGGTCGAAGATGAAGTCTAGAAAGATACTGCGTCACAAGCAGATGCGTTTTCAGTTTTGTGAGAAGTACATGACAATTGAAAGAAAGTCATTTTCTCCGATGAAAAGAAATTTAATTTGGATGCCCCGATGGTTAGAGGTATTATTGGAGAGATCTCCGAAAATAACCAAATTCTACATTCAGCAGAAATTTTGGTGTCGGAAGTTTGAGGGTTTGGGCAGCGATTGCTTATGATGGCAGAAGTGAAATTGTATTTATAAATGGTCACCATAATTCATATAATTACAGCTTAGTTTTAGAAAATTCCCTTCTTCTATTTGCATGGCAATATTATAGTTTAGATTACATCTTCATGCAAGACAATGCAAGTATTCACACTTCAAAAGCAATGAAAGATTGGTTTGACGAACAGAATATTGTTCTTTTAGATCATCCACCTAATAGTCCTGATCTGAACCCCATCGAAAATGTTTGGGGACAGCTTGTTCGAATGGTTTATGCAAATGGGATGCAATACACATCACTTGTACCGGGTGTTTCATAACTCGCACACATCAACCTTTGTGGTTGAGTTTTAAAGACAGATGAATTATGTTAACAAACAGAATAAAGGATAAAAAAAGGTTGATTATCGATTTTCTTTATTGTCAGTGTGACGTAGTCAATAATCGCTTCAATTACTTTACTACGCTACTTTAAACACTACAACTACAAAAAGCAAATATGTACAGCGAGTTAGAATTTTAAATGTTAGATATGTCAGGATGGCTTCGGGTTCACAGACCACTCGGCCTATCAGGCCGAAAGACCAGTAGAGCTGCGACCTCTCTGGCACTCAAAAAAGATCTATCTCTTGTGGAGTATTGGGGTCTTCTTTTATACGGTCGGCGAATTCAAAAGCTTTCTCCGGCGTTTTAAGTGGTCGTAGGGTCCAAAGTTTATGGGATTCCACATGTCGCTGTAGTGTCAAAATTCTGGAGAGCCCTCGAACCACTCAGGTATTTATGCCTTTTTTAACGTCAGAATCGCATATTACACAAAATTTATGGCTTCTTATCCTAGAGTTTATGAGACCGCTCAGTTTAACATTTCGCCGATAGATGACATGTTCATGTTGAGGGGTAGGAACGAGCATCACAGACTTATATAATTACAATTTTCGTGGAGTAATGGAGACAACGTCACATCAGGTGTCAGACATGGTCAAATCACAGTAAATGTTCGAAAATGATGTCCGTTTTCCTGGACACACAATCAAACTCTTTTTACAAGATTAGTCGACACTTTACGAAGTGTGTGAGAAGTAATGTCCGATATTGCATGAAGGATGTTACTCTTAAGTTCACCAAGCGTATGGGGATTATTGCTGTAAGCGACTTTTTTCAGATATCCCCAAAGGAAAAAATCCGGAATTGACAAGTCCGGTGAACGTGGTGGACAAATTCCTTTGGAAATGACACGATTATCGAAAAATTCAGTTAAAACTTCCATACTGTCCCGTGATGAGTGACACGTTGCGCCGTCTTGCTGCTACCAACAAGGATTTTAAGCAACATGTATTACTATGTGGATGTGCGCGAGTTTTGAAACACCCGGTAGAACTGAAAGCTTCAATCCGTCAAAACTGGAAACTAATTGATCACAAGTACATTCAAAATCTTGTTTTATCAATGCCATCAAGAATAAAAGAATATTTAATGAAGAAAGGCGGCATTACTATCTATTAATGTCAATGAAATGGGATATTTCATAAATCAATTTCTATGTTTGTATGTTACGAAAATCTAATATTTGACCATATGCTTTTGTTTATTATTATGTATGAAATTTTATTTTTGTAACTCATTTGTGATACATAGTATGTATAATATATGAAATTTCATTCATTTTTAATGAATATTAAAAAATATTTTTGTTAAAAAATCGTGTTTTCATAAATCAATTTCCAACACTGTATATATATATAGCTGAAAACCCGCACTTCGCTAAGGAATACATTAAAATTAAATACAACTGTCAATGTAAGCAATTAATGCCAGAAAAAAAAAATATATATATAATAAATACGACGATCAATGTATACAATTGATGTCAAAAAAACAAAAAAAATTATTTATAAAAATATCATAAGGGATATTTTTATAGACAAAATAATGTAGGAGAAAATATTCAAATTAAATCTAATAGGACATACTAAGGAATATAGTACATTTAATATAGTACAGTTTGAGGAACATATATTTTACTGTATTTTAATATTTTTTGGATACTGTCCAATCGTCTGCCGCATTAGCAGGAAAAGAAAAATATTTTTTTTTTGTCTGTTATGAACATGCGGATAAATTTATTTAAAGTACCAGAAAAAGAAATCATGTGATCAGCATTTAGTAAATGAAATTCTAAAAATTAATCTTTAAAAATTCACCAAAAATCAGAAAATGGAGATAAAGATTCGAAAAATATTTCATTTTAAAGTAATTTTTATAATCTTTCTCTTGATATAAATTTTATAACCATCAAATGATTATTTTAAATGCAAACTTTAAAAAAGTTACTAAATCAGCTTAAAAATTTAATATAAAAGAATCTAAGAAGAATTTTTCAAAAATTTTTCTTACTGCACCCCTACATTATAAGACGAATCGCCATGCAAAATTTCAGCACTTAAGGTCCAGCGGTTTTGTCTGTGCGTTGTTTGTCAGTTAGTTAATCAGTCAGTGAATCAGTCAGTGAGTCAGTCAGTTACGGGACTGTTTTATATATATAGACATATATATGGGTTTTTTCTGGGGATATGGCGTGTCCCCACCATTTCTTTATGTGCTATTTTGGTTTAACTAAACCGAAATTTTATGAGACTTACGCATCAATTGTTAATATATAACAATAAGTATTTATCTTTTACGTCTAATTTTGTCATATATATATATATATATATATATATATATATATATATATATATATATATATATATATATATATATATATATATATATATATATATATATATATATATATATACACTGCTGGCCACTGTAAATGCAACACCCTGAAGGAAACATGCAAATAACATGAAATGTACAACATGCATTAGCGGAGGTGAGATATTCAAATGATTAGAATTTCAGCGCAGACGCACATCACGCGCGCCTGTGGCGCCACTTCAAAGCGCTATTTAAGACTTTGTTAGGCACTCATTCGACGATTTCAAGTTCGGCAATTGTGTTTTTCTTGTGGTTTTTCAAAAAAACGATCAATTATGCCTCGTTTAAAACAGCGATCATCTTTTGATCAAGTATCCAAGTTCGACAGAGGAAGGATAGTGGTCTACCGAGATTGTGGATTATCTTTCAGGGAAATCGGTAGTCGTGTTGGATGAAACCAAACAACTGTAATGCGGATATGTGATCGTTGGATGCAGGAGGGTACGACGGACCGGCGTGTTCGATCGCATCCACCTCAGCGCACCACTTCACTTGATGACAGACAAATTGTGCGCATGGCAGTGACGGATCGCTCAGTCACATCACGAACCATAGCACAGCACATGCAGTCTGTAACGCATCATGCAGTGTCTGCGCGTACCATTCGACGCCGTTTACAGCAAAGTGGTCTGTCCGCAAGACGTCCATTGCTTTGTCTACCCTTGACGCAGAACCACAGATGTCTCCGCCGCCAATGGTGCGATGACAGAAGGATGTGGACGGCAGAATGGAATGAAATTGTCTTTACTGACGAGTCACGCTTCTGTCTGCAACACCACGATGGTCGCATTCGAGTCTTGAGACACCGTGAAGAGAGGGTGCTGAACAGCTGCGTTATGCACCGCCACACTGGTCCCGCACTGGGTATTATGGTATGGGGCGGTATTGGATATCACTCTCGCACACCTCTAGTACGCATTGCCGGTACTTTAAACAGCCAGCACTACATCTCCGAGGTGTTGGAGCCAGTTGTCCTTCCTTACCTTCAGGGCTTGCCCACAGCCATATTTCAACAGGATAATGCGCGACCACACGTGGCACTCATTGTACAACGGTTCTTCGTCAATCGCCAGATTGAATTGCTTCCCTGGCCACCTCGCTCTCCGGATCTTTCGCCGATAGAAAACACGTGGTCCATGGTTACTCTACGATTGACCCAGATTTCACCCCCAGCTGCCACAGCAGATCAACTTTGGCAACGTGTGGAAGCTGCTTGGTCTGCTGTACCCCAAGAACTCATCCAAAGACTCTTTGAATCAATGCCGAGGCGTGTGGCAGCGGTGATCTCCATTAATGGCGGCTACTCTGGCTACTGATTTTGGCAGGAACCACACTTCACAGAAGTCTATAAATTTAATCATTTGATACTTGGTCAACATGTTATCTATAAAATAAATTTTGTTGTGATATCTCTTGTCTTTCTTGGTGTTGCAATTTGGGTGGCCAGCAGTGTATATATATATATGCATCTGTATGTGTGTGTATGTTTACGTAATGTTTACTGTGAATAATCTTAAAACAAAGAGTTCCAAATATCTTGGTAGCGGTAAATTGTGAAATTTGGTAAAATTGTTTATTACCATTAAAATGTTTTTTTTAAACTTAAAATTTATAACTTACGATTACCCGGTTCCACAGCCTATGGAACCGTGTTTTTGGCTTCAATAATTTTTCCCGGATGTCCTTTTTCGAGTACCTAGTTCTGCAATCCTTAATTGGTAGATTGTCACTTTTTTCATGCTATTTTATTAGGAACACAATTTAAGCAATAATCTTTTATAAATTCAATATAATCATTTTAAAATTATTCAATATAATTATGTATATCTTAGTTTATAAATGATTCGTTATAATCATTTATATAATCATTTATAAATGATTCAATATAATCATTTATATATTCGTTTATAAGTTGTTCAATATAATCATTTATGTAACAATTTATAAATAATTCAATATAATTATTTATATGATCATTTATAAATGATTCAAAATTATTATTCATATAATCATTTATTAATGAATCAATATAATCATCTATAAATGATTCAGTATAATCTTATATAATCATTTATTAATGATTCAAAGTGATCATTTATATAATCATTTATAAATTCAATAGTTACAATATGAGTTACAGGCATTAGTTCCCTGAGCGGAATATGGAATGTAAAATAAAATGAAATACACTTGGAGAAAGAAAGTACATTTGTCAGAAAATAATTTTAAACGATTTCATTTATTTTATGCTCTCAAATTTATAAAACACAAATATAAAATACATACACGATTACGATGAGAATTTACAGAGAAAATGATTCTATTTTCAGTCAGTGATGTCTCGTGGCTTATAATCTCAAAAACTCTCATTCAGAGTAGACGGCGGAAAAAAACTTTAGATCAGTGGTTCGTGACTGGTGGTTCATTGATGTACCCAAGAAATGGTCAGCAAAGTCATCAGTGATTTTAAAAAAGTTTTCATTGGTTTTAAGCAATTACAAATTCAACTACAATCATAGACACAAAAAAAAAGAAGCACTAGGAAGGGGTAAAGCAAATAGGATAGAAATTGATATGCATACAGGTTTCGATGGAAAATGCATAATTTTAGAGTTTGACGGCCAATGAATGAACATGTCACACCGCAGTGCATCTTAACTGCGCAACTGGCAGGATATGAAAGAGGAGAAATTTCTATACCAAGTCATATATTCTTTGTGAACTTCATTCCGTGTACTTAGGTAGACAGACACTATGCCTCGCATAAAGGAGCGCGAAAAATATGCACATATATCACCGTTTGCGAGAGGACATGTAGTTGGGCTTAAAGAAGCTTGTTGGTCTAATAGGTGAATCGCTCGACATTTGGATAGGAGCGATGCTACTATTATACGATGTTGGCAGGAATGGGTGAACCATGGTCGAACACAGCCTCAAGAAGAAAGTGGTCAGCCTAGAGAAACAACAGAACGTGAGGACCGAGCAATCGTCAGACCGGCACGCACAGCCCCAGATTCATCATTATCATCTATCGTACGTACAACTGGTGCTTCAGTGACCACAAGGACCATTCATAGGCGGCTCAGAGGAAGAGGGCTGAGCTCACGGCGCCTCTTGCGCCGACTACCATTGACCTCTGTACACAGACAAGCCCACATGCAGCGGTGTCTGGTACATTCGACCTGGAATATCACTGACTGGAGTAGAATTGTCTTCAGTAATGAGTCTCGATCCGAATTCAGCCCCGGTGACCAGCAAATACGTGTCTGAAGACAGTGGTGGGATACCAACCTGACTATCTTCCGGCATACGGGTCGGCAGCCAGGAGTGGTGGTCTGGGGTGCCATTTCCTTTTATAGCAGAACCCGTTTGGTTGTCATCAGCGGCACCCTTACAGCACAGCGGTAAGTCGACGATATTCTACGCCCCGTTGTGTTGCCCTTCATATCTCGCCATCGTGGGCTTACATTTAAGCAAGATGCCCGGCCGCACACGGCGAGAGTTTCTACTGCTTGTCTTCGTGCTTGCCCAAAGCTACCTTGGTGAGAAATTTCGCCGATCTCTACCCCATTGAACACGTTTGGAGCATTATGGCAGGGCCCTCCAACCAGCTCGGGATTCTGACAATCTAACGAGTTAATTGGACAAAATTTGGAACGATATCCCGTGGGACATCTGCCCCCTGCATCAAACAATACTAATATGAATAACTGCTTGCACGAGGGCCAGAGGTGGAACAACACGTTATTGACTTTTTTACTTTGTAAGGCTCTTTCTCTTTAATAGCTCATCCAATTTTTCTCAAATTGTAATCATTTGTTTTGCTGTACATGTACTTCACATCAACCGATTTTTGTCCCATTCGGATAACTCCTCCTTGGTCCATAGTAATTTTATTTTATTTTATTTTATTTTGTGTGTGTGTGTGTGCCTGTCTAAGAGTGTATTTTATAAAATTGGTGATTAATTTTTTTTGTGTGTGTTCCCAATTGTTTTAAGTTTTCATAGCTTTGAGCAGTATTAAGCTATGGATTTTACAGCTTCTAAAGGAAAGTAAAGATGATAATTTTCATTCATTTTTAAATTTTAATAGGTTTTTAAATTTCCTGTTAAGTTTAATTTTATGTTAAATTTGTTACTGTTATTAACTTTAAGTGTAACTTCTTAATACAAAATTCTTTATCCAAATACTTTTTTCTTTGGAAAATTAAACTTGTTTTTGCTTTTAAAAATGTTTGGTTTGGAAAGGGTCATTAAGAAAAGTGTAAGAACCACTGCTCTAGATAGATGATCTTTCAAAGTCTCTTTGTATGTTAATTGAGTCTCGAAACTTACAATCAACGTATGCTCTGTGTAAGTTAAATGTGGTAGGGATTGAGAAATTTATGATCTCACATTGAAAAAGAATCCTATGTGAAAAGGATTAAGAGACTTACGACACGGTTTCGCCACGTCTTTGTCAGTTTTTAGTGAGACAGAACTTGAGTTCGAAGTAAGAGTGGTTTGTTTAATCGACGTAAGTTTTCTGATATTAGCTTTCTCCGTCAACTGTTTCATTACCTTTTTTGTACACGTGAATAGGAGGAACAAGAACAAACCTTGCAGAGAGTTCAGAAGATTAAATATAAACCATATAACTTCGCTCTTTGAAGCAAAAGCCACGATTCCCACGAGCCATGTCAGTCCCATCATGAGGGCAAGCCTCACGTACAGGACGTAGTTGAGTTTCACGGTCTGCTTAGTCTGGTCTTTAGTGACCTTCATGGTGTTGCTGGATATCATCCAGGAACTCAAGAGGAAGAATATAGCATTTATTACTAACAATGTGAACGCAGGCACTGCGAAGAATATGGCTTTAGACGTTGGGTCGCTCATCCAGCAGACGTCGTTTTTTCCGTAGCCGGGCTTAAATTTGCTCGGAACACCGTCAACATTGTCGACGATGACAGAAATGGAAGTTATGAGCAGAGGAACTCCCCACGCATACATGGAATACCAGATGAATTGTCTCCTGTGAGTGTTTTGTGATGCCACCACCAACTTCTCTGTGGAAAGCTTCAGTGTCCTCCACACATCGAACGCAAGGACGTTCATGCAGAAAAAAGCCACCAAGAAGAAATTCTGTTGAAGAACGGCCGATGTGACGCACGATAAACCAATAACTTTCGGTATCTGTCCGATCAAGATGAAACAGTAGGCGAACAGGAAAGCAATGCTGAGAGACGCCAAATTGTATCCTGGTAAATTTCTCAGCGTGGGTAGAATGACGAACGTTAAGAGATGGAAAATGAGAGATATAATAGAAATACCGCTTCCTACTTGTCCAACATAAATGGAAAAATCCTTCAGAGTCAGTCTAGATGGTTCGTCTTCATCAATGACACAGGTCAACAAAATGTTCCCTTTCAGCTCGTACTCACCTTCTGGAACGATCTCATTATCCAAGATGGCAGACTTGTTTTCCAGGATAGTGTATTCGTGCCTTTCATACTCAAATTTATCACGGCAGTTGAGGCGTGATGAATTATCCGTTTCATTCGCGTGTGATAGGCAAACGAATACTGTCCCATTCTTCCTCTGGTATTCGGAAGAATGTACGGTGACGTTCTTTGTTTTCAAGAATAAGTCATCGTTTTTGAGAAAAATGACATTGTTCAGTTCGTATGTCACATAGTCACAGTTTAAATTCTTTGTGACATTCTCTACATTATTATAGTCATCGGATTTGAAGGCCTGGTGAATCGTTGAACTATCTTCTACGCTTGAGTGAGGAGTGCTTTCTATAGGATTACCCCTCGCATACAGAAGAATGCAATTAGTCATTGTAGCAGTTAAAATTGCATTCAGAAAGAAGGCGTTCATGTTGTTCATCACTTATGACTGGTAAAGCAATAAAATTCTCTTAGTTTAGGGTCTTTTGGAGCAATAATTTCAAATTTTCTCACAGTTCGGAGCGAGGAACTCTGAAACAGAAAAAATGTATTTATCAATGGACATATACCCTGGGTTTATGAAAAAGATAAATCAAATGTAACATAAAAACATGAATTTATATTAATTTTACTTAGTGATTATATTATATTTCTTCCATAATCTTCAGTATGTTGGCACAACTTAACAGACGTTTAAGTAATATATTTTTAGCTATGTATTATTAAGTCCCTTCTCAAATGAGGCAAAATTATCGAACATTTTCAAATCAGCAAAAAACTACCGGAGCAAAATTCACGATACAGTGCCTCAAGAGAAAAATGTTTAGCCTTGGCATTTTATACATACATTCATATATATATATATATATATATATATATATATATATATACAGTCGAACCTCCATATATCGAAGTAGCAAAATGCCGGAAAAAAATTCGATATATAGAAATTTCGGTATATAGAATAGAATTGATCTTAGTTTTATCATAATTCTCCTAAAACATTAAAATTAAAGCTAATTTTCCTATCCGAGACTCCATTTCCAATTTATATGTGAATCCCATTAAATGAAAGTTAATAACTAAAAAATGAATTGTGAAAGATTTATTGGGTGCTATAAACCTTAAAAAAAAACAATAATCCAAACAGTGGTTACAGTGATCACAGTTGCATTCTTTAAAAAAAAAACTACGAATATCTTGCTGAACAGCCAGTTTTGCGGAAAGTTCATCAAAGAAATGCTCGCATTTATTCAGTCCATTAAAAACTTCATTGGGGACATTTTTCACGAATTGAAGTCCTTGAAGTATTGTTTCAAACGCCAAAAATTGGGAGATTTTATTCTAAAGTGGAATAAAATCTCCCAATATGTCGTGAAAAAAATTTCGATATATAGAGATTTTTTCGATGTATAGAAACAATTTTTCTGTATAATTAACATGGAGATTTGCTAAGAGTTCGATATATAGAAAATTTCGATATAGTTAAGTTCGATATATGGAGGTTCGACTGTATATATATATATATATACACTGGGGGACAAAACCTAAGGACGGTGAACAAATAACCCTGTTTAAAAAAATAGAAGTTTTGGTTTCATGTTAATTGGGATAAATAAGTAAAGACAGAATGCGAGACATGATAAAACGTAAGATTTTATTTCGAAAAGAACTACAGAAATTGTTGAAACAGATTGTTTCGGCGGTACATTTATATTGACCCGGAAACAGAACAATACCAATAACGCAGATTACTTACGATAGGCAATCCAGGGAGACATGTCAGTAAGAGATGCGTCCACTGTGCTGTGCAATGCAAATTTCCACGCGTCTTCACACGTCGTGGCATGCTTTCCATGACGTGATTCATGAGGTTTGGGGGCAACTTGTCCCACTCCTTTTTCACTGCACGTATCAGGGACGGCTTGTTTGTCGGAGGATATGGGTGAACAGCAAGATGTCACCTGAAGGCAACCCATACATTTTCTATTGGATTAAGATCAGGTGAATGTGCTGGCCACATGGTACGATGAATATCCTCGTTCTCCAGAAAGTCCTGAACAGCGTTGGCGCGTTGACAGGGCCAGTTGTCATCTATGAAGATAAATTTATCGCCGACAGTAGCACAGAAAAGGTGAACATGAGACAGCAGAACTTCATCAATGCACCGTGCAGCGGTTATGGTCCCTGTTTCTAGCCCAAGTAGGGGTGTGCGGTCATTGACCATGATGCCTGCCAATACCATAATACTACAAATAACATATCGGTCTCTTTCCTGGATATTGTCTGGGCGATAAGCACTACCAATTTCACATCATATCAGTTGCCGTCCACTGTCATAAGGAAGACTGAACCGGCTCTCCTCTGTGAAAAGGTCATTGGCACAGTCGTCCACGTCCAAAGGCGATGCAGACGGCACCGTTGCAAACGCGCGCTACGGTGAACCCTCGCATGTGGCACTCACACAACAGGTCTTTGGGCCTATAGTCTTGTCTGTCGCAAACACCTTGCAACAGTTTTCCGGGATATCTGAGTTCCCGTGGTTGCATAAAATTGACTTGCTCTTTGACCAGCTGTACTGCATCGGCCCCTTTTTTCTGTTAGAACGATGTTCCGATTGTCTTCGACCATCTTACTGCAAGGACGACCTCCTAGATTGCACCTGCTCCACTGTCCACTTGTTTGACACGCTGCCCGAAGCCTATAAACAACACTGTGGACGATGTCGAATTCCTTAGAAACATCTGTAATTTGTTGCTCTTCCTCGAGCATTCCGATTATCCGTCCGCGTGTAAAATCCTCTAAATGATTCCTGCTAGACATGACCTCACTTTCCAAAACGTGACGTTCTTCCCACCTAATCAAATGGAACGTCCAACACTTACCTGTTGTATGCGCCTAATGCCTGCAAATCATTCTGTACGCCATCACGCGACAAACACGTACATCCAATAAAAGAGATTTAATTGGGGCAATAATTATCTCATGACATCACATAATAAAGAAGGAAGAACTCCAAATATTTGTTGACTCAATGCCACGTCGCTGTGTCGATGTCTTAAAACAAAAAAATAATACCCAACGACGTACTGATAGGACAATGACATCCTAAGTACACAGGTATTTTCATCCCAATGCGGTTTTCAATGCATAAATTTCCTTGTAACGCAAATATTTGACCTCTGTTTATTGTGTTGAATTTACCATTAAATTTCATTTCATCTGATATATGAATCATTGCAATGCATGAAGTTTAACACTAACACACACACACACACACACACACACATATATATATATATATATATATATATATATATATATATATATACATATATATATATATATACCCAACAAACACAGAAGCATCGGGCCGGGGTCGGAAGGTTCCGGCCAGCCGATTTCACCACTGCCGGGCCGGCGCATTAGGTCAGTATCGTTTCCGTCACGGCTGTGTCCTCTCGCCCGCGACTACCCCGTCGACTGCCGGGCCGCTTCCGGTAGGATTCGAGCCATCGTTCATCCGACTACGAACCGTTAGGCAGCCGCGATTAAGCCATCGATGCGGACAGATAGCCGGAACGTAACCGGAGGTTGACGGGCCGGTTACGGGAGCAATAATTGGTGTCGACATACCGTCATCTACCCATCTCGTAAACAGCAATGTGCCGTAGGTCCGGGCATCATGCCAGCATTCTACCAGAATCGGACCGCCGGCATTTTTTCTAAGTTTTACGTAGGACCCTTTTGTTTATATGCTTTTTATTATTATTTATTTCATTGACGATTAACCTCTGATATCAACCCTTTCACTTTTATTATTTTTTTTGCCTTCATATTTCTAGCATTTTTTCCAGTTTTGCCTTATGTATTTTTAGGTATTACCAAATACTGATCTTTGTTATTACCTAAAAATTTGTATATGAATCGCTAGTTTACTTGTTAGAACAAAACCTCATTTTGCATTAAGATACATTTACCCAAATTTGAAAGTTAAGATAACATTAATACCAACCATTAAAGCTAAATCATCTTTCCACTCGATCTAAGGTTACAGTTTGTTTTTTTTAAATTTAGAATGAGATTATAGTACGTAAAACAGTACTACTTTAATAATTAACCCAAAAAATTTGTACTTCCCCAGTATAAAATTTATTAACATAATTTGATAAATTTATAAACATAAATTTGATACATTCTTCTAACCTGAGTAATGTGTAGTGTGTATGATGAAGCCCATCTTTGTGAGCTTGTGAAAACTTGCTCAGAATTTATTTAAATTATTTTTTGGTGTAGAGTTAATAAATGCTCTACAGATAAGAAAATTATTTTTTGCATAGTTTTGTGAATTAAAGAGTAATTCATTAAATTCTTATGTCATTTTAAAAAAATATTTTCTTTTCTATTATATTGGACTTAATATCCAACACTTGATAGTACTATTTTTGAGAAATAGTACTATGATAGTAATATCTTCTATTGTAATTTTGAGAAAAATTATACACACACATGTTTTTAAATACAGAAAAGAGCTGGTTTAAAGTAAAAATAGTTTATTTAGAAAGTACATAGCACATTTACACAATTTTTTCTATATTTTCTACAAAACAGGATCCTTTCGCTGTACCTCTGGCTCCATCTTTACAGCATCTAGGGAAAAAAAAGAAAGAGAAAATCAGTTCATAAATTTATGTGAAAGGAAAATGACTCCCATCCCCAGATATAATTTATGAATCAAAAGAATTTATTTAAATTATTTTTCTATGTAGAGTTAGTAAATGCTCTGCAGATAAGAAAATTATTTTTTGCATAGTTTTGTACATTAAAGGGTAATTTATTGTTGTAAAAATAGTTGATTGTTGAAAGTAGTTGAAAAATTCATTGTTGATAAAGTAGAATTAAATAAATCCAATTAGGAAATATAAATTCTGAGACAGGGGTTTAAAAAAACTTGATACAAAACAGCACCCAACACATGAGTGCAGTTTTAAATCTGTTGTCATTTTATTGATAACTACTTCCAAGAAGTAAATTCCTACCACATTTTTTTTGTAAAACCAATTACATACTGTGAAAACTACATCATGTAAAAAATATTTACTTGATTAAATAAATATACTAATAGAAAATAGTTATAAAATATTTGTTAAAGAGTATTCCCCTTTTCACTAAATTTCTCTCTGTACAGTAGAAAATCCAACCATGTCGATTAATTTGTTATTATAGATATAAATAAAATAGGGTAGATTGCCTTGATAAGAGTACAATTAAGTTTTTAATGTTGAGCATAATTTCAGCTCAACGTTGAAAGCTGAATCAGAGACTTGTCTATAATGACACCAAAATTTCCTCTTCACTATTGACAATAATGCTGTTGAAAGTAGAGAAACACAAGAATAAAGATTGAATGCTAAGTAAAACATTAGCATACAAAATCTTAAATTTCTAAATTTGATTACAACATGCCATAGAGAGCATTAATACAGATGCTGGGTCAGATTTAGAAATTTAAGATTTTATATAGTATTCAATCTTCATTCTTGTGTTTCTTTACTTTCAACGTGAGAGTGATTCTCGATAGTGAAAAGAAAATTTTGTTGTCATCTCAAGTCTCTCAGTCAGCTTTCAATTATTGTACTCTATCAAGGCATTCTAATCTATTTTATTTATATCTGTAATAACTAATCATTTAATTGACAGGATTGAATGTCTTACTGTACTGAGAAATTTAGTGAAAAGGGTGAATACTCTTTAACAACTAATCTATTACTATAATAATGAATAAAGTAAAACTTTATTATATGATGTAGCTTTCACAGTAATTGGTTTTACAAAAATTGTGGTAGATAGTAATTTGGGATACTAACTTCTGCATAGTATTTTAATAGAGCATATCTTTTGTTACTTAATTGTCAAATTATGGTGGGGATCTGTGTATAAAATATTTTTTTATTTGTGAGCAGCTGTTATTAGGGATAACCACAGTAAAAAATTATTCAAAATATACTATTTAGATTCAATAATTATTAACAATTGTTATGATATATTGTTTGATTAGTCTAGGTTAATTTGAAAAATGAGGTGGGTAATATTGACTAGCTGTCAATGTTGAGTGAAATGGCATAGATTATATTATAAAGCGTGAAAAAACACTTAGACTGTTTGAACCAAGCTTCTAACCCAAATTTAAGTTTTTAAAAAAATATTTTGCTAATGAGAGTATTTTCACAGATCTTAACAATGGAATAGAAAACCCGTATAGTCAACAAATTCATGGATAAACGATTCAGTTCTAAAAGCAAAAAGCCTGGTTTCTGTATACTGTTGTAACATGATTATTATAAAAGTATACAGAAACCAGGCTTTTTGCTTTTAGGGCTGCATCTTTTATCCATGACTTAGTTGACAATACAGGTGTTATGTTCCATTCCTTAGATCCATGAAAATATTTCCAATTTTAAAAGTTTCATTAAATTTTTTTTAAAATTTTGGTTAGAAGTTCGGTTTGAAAAGTTAAAAGTATTTTATTGCACTTTGTAAAATAATCTATGCTACTGCACTCAACATTGACAGCCAGTCAATCTTTGTATGCTTGCATCATTTTTCAACTTAACTTAGATAAACCAAATAATACACCATAAAAAAACCTACACACTTGCAAACATAACCTTATTATAGTCAACAATTATTTAATAATTAACTGAACCTAAATAATATATTTTGGAATATTTTTTTACTGCCCTTATCCTTACACTTTATAATAACAGCTGCTCACAAAAATATATTTTATGTGACAGATCTCCACCAAAATTTGACAATGAAATAATAAAATTAAATACTAGGCAGAAGTTAGTATTCCAAATGACATTCAACTACCTATTAGCTCATCAACGAATAATCTAATACATCTAAAAGCAATATTATTATTATTATTACTTCTGTAAGGAATTATGAATGAACCTCTAACTACTTCTCATGAAATTCTGATAATTAAATTAAAAAATTTTTAACATTAACTATCAAGAGTAAAATAACCCTTGGCATTTTATATCTTTATAATATAAAAATATAAAATTTTTTTGGTAAGCAGTTATGATAAAAGACTTTCACAAGAGTCACGGTTAACTGAAGTCCCTGAACTGCACTTTCAGACATACCTAATACTTTAATAACATGCTTGCCAGTTAAAAATATAATGAATAAAGGAAATCAATATCAATCCACAAATTACTGCAACCAAAGTTTATGAAAATGTTCGGATTAGCGTATAAAATATACAAAGAGAAATTTGAAAATTTGAGTTGTTTATTAATTAAGAATTATGTAATAAAAATATTTTTTATGGTTTTTCATAGAAAAATTCAAATTTAAGTACAAAAAATAAATTTAAAAAAAATATATTATCAACTTTGTGATTTTGCCCACAAGTTCACTGCTGAAAAAAATAAAGGATATCTAGAGAATAAAAAAAAAAAATGGGTTCAGTGAGGTTAAAATGAACTTACAGATTATGAATCGAGCACACTGCCAAGTGAGTTGTGGAATCTTTTCATGGAAATCACAATGTGAAGATGGATTCCAGTTTCAGAATTCTGTAAAGAAACCAATATTTTCTTACAATGCCATAATAAAAATTAGAGTGATTTGTGACACCAAGAAGCATTGAAAAGCAGAGTTCATTATTTATTTATTTATTTTACAAATGCCACACACTACCAAAAATAGCACCTATGCAATCAGTGCACGTGCTCTCCAATACTTCTCAACAAGATCAGTAAAACATTTTAGTGCAGAGCACTCGTCTATTTGCTTATCAGTGAAATAAAAAAGGTAGTATGACCCCCTTACATGTATACTTTGGACCATAGGCGTAGCGTGCTTCTAACATTTGGGACGGATACAAATTGAATTCAGCTAGGGCCCTTCTCAGCGCATTGACTACCGATCAATCCTTAAAATTTGAAATATGATTTTTTGAAATTGAGTAACAATAGAATTGATGTTTGAGTAGTATTCAAAAAGTTATACAATGAGAAAAATAAATGTAATATAAATAAAAGAAGAAAAAAAATGTAGCATGCTTCTAACATTTGGGACGGATACAAATTGAATTCAGCTAGGGCCCTTCTCAGCGCATTGACTACCGATCGATCCTTAAAATTTGAAATATGATTTTTTGAAATTGAGTAACAATAGAATTGGTTTGAGTAGTATTCAAAAAGTTATACAATGAGGAAAATAAATGTAATATAAATAAAAGAAGAAAAAAAAATGTAGCATCGAATTTTTGTTATGGATCATATCATTGTTAAAAACTATGTTAGGGCTAAAGACATAATCGGTATTTTCAGTGTCACAGTTTGAAAAAAATGGGAAAAAACCAACTTTTTAAAAAGTTTTCTACAATTTTCTGATTTAACTGAACCAAAAATTTCTCCTCACATGAATTTTCAAATCAGATTAAGTGAAAATTACACATAATGGAATATGCACTGAGCATATAATTTAATACCAAAAATTGCCTGGTGATTAAAAGTTGAGAAGTAATCAGACTTTCAATGTGCTGAATATGTTTAGCACAATATTTAAATAAGACTTTAATATACATGAACTAGATTACTACCTCGCAAAACTTCCAAGAAACAATTTCAACTAACTATTGTATAACTTTCCATATAATTTGGCTTTCCATAAAACTCCAACTGATGTTCAGAATCAGTTGAGTTATTTTTCAGGCACAACTTTATCAACATATTTAATTATGAAACTTTGAGAAAGTAAAGACAATTTACAATGCATTTCCCCCCATTTTTTAAACAGCTAAACAAGATGCTCAGTGGAATTTTAAAAAATTTAGTACAAATTTAGTACAGGATCAAAAATATAAAATAATGGTCTATTAGGATTTGAAGGATGATTATATACTTAAACAAGGGGGGTAGCAAAATAGGATATTGTTTAATAATAAAGTCAGTTGTTCAGTCAAGAAGTCAATTATTGTATTTTGATGATCAGAAATTTTATGTCTTAGAACATCAAGCAATTCAATTACCACATTTAATACATTTTCACCATCACTCATTACTGTTTTCATTTAATCCAAATTCTTTATATAAGTATTAAGACTTAAAATGGAATAAACATGTTTAACAGAGAGAAAAATTTATGGCATGCATAAAATTAAATTTTACCAAAATTTAAAATTACTTAGCCCATTAACTAATGATCTAATACATCCAAAAGCAATTTCCTTTTTACTACTTCTGTAATGAATTATCAACGAACCTCTAACAACTTATCAGGAAATTCTAAAAATATTTTTAAAATTTTAATGTTAACCATTAAGAATAAATAAAGCTTGGCACTTCACATTTTCATAATATAAATATCATTTTTCTGTTATTATAAAAGACTCTGTAAACCAGGCGTTTTGCTTTTTGGAACTGTATCTTGTATCCGTGAATTCATTGATTATACAGGAGTTCTATTCCATTATTAAGAAAGGGTTATTTCATTCACTTATCAAACACACATTTTGATATAATAAACCACAACTCACAATGGATGTCTTATCTACAATTTTATAAACAAACTTTGTCTATGAACACATTTTATATTTTCTAAATAAACCTTGGCATTTTATAATTTTATAATATAAATCTCTTTTTTTGGCAAGAGTTAAAGTCTTTCACAAGAGTCGTGTTAAATGAAATCCCCGGACTGCACTTTCTCACTCACCTAAAACCTTAACAACAAGCTTCACAGTTAAAAAAGAATAAATAAAGAAAATCAATATTCTATCCACTAATTATTGAGACCAAAGTTTATGAGAAAGTTCAGATTAGCGTCTAAGTTAAAAAAACTAATTTGAAATTTTTAGTTGTTTAATAAATATTTTTAGTTTTTTTCATAGAAAAAATTTAATTAGTTAAAAATAAATCTAAAAAAATATTAAAAACAGTGATTTGGGCCACAAGTCCACTGCTGAAAATAAAAGTATATCTCGAGAATAAAAAAAGGTAGGCTCAGTGGCGTTAAAAACTTACGCAGGTTTATGAGATCCAAGTGGTATTTGTCTTTCAAGCCTGAAGCTCTGAATAGATTCCAGTTTCAAAATTCTGTAAAAAAACCAATATTTTCTTATAATGCCATAATAAAAATTTAATGTTTTATCAAACCAAGAAGTATTGAAAAGTAGAGTTCTTTATAAACTTGCTTATCACTAATATAAAAAGGGGAAAAGAAACTAATTTTACCCTTTATATATATATATTAAGCCAATAAGTTCACATTTATTTTGCACAGCATGACAACAAAATAATTTCCAAAAGACCTTTAGAGATGAACAGCTTATAGATAGTTATTGAGAACATTCTCAGATTTATAAAAACTCTTATCGTACAATATCTATTACAATAAAGCAATTTTTTGTATGTACACATTCTGATAATCTACAAATCTATATACTTATAAATATATAATTTAAAAACATGGAATGCAAATTAATAAGTTAAGAAACAATTTATGTATCTAAATAGTCTATTTTGGAATAATTTTCACTGCCATCATCTCTAATAACACTGATAAAAGTGATTTCAAACACGATACAAATTAGAAAATTAAATGCACGTGGCATCTATATTGACACAAATTTAAAACTCTAAACTTCTCATTACTCCAGAGGTTCTTTGAATGAATTCAGGAATACAATGGAGTTCACATACATACAAAAATTAATAATTCTTGAAAATATATATACACTCAATTGCAAGAATATATACACTCAGTTGCAAAAAGTATGCACCATTATGTTATTCCTAAAGAGTGAAATTGTTTTATTTTATATCTTCAGAGAGAGTAGAAATATAATCTAAATATCAAAGCCAGTTCAAAATATTGATTAATAGCAATTGAAATTCAAAATGTTCCTTAAATAAGCTTTTATTTAATGAGATATTCAAGATAAAAAAATGCTCCAATATTTGCTATTGTTTCAATATTTACTTGACATGTGGATACTGATTAAACAATATTTTGATCTGGTTTTGAAATTTTGAATATATCTTTGCTCTCGATAGACATAAAGAAATTTCACCCAGTAGGAATAACATATACATATATAGCAATTGAGTGTACACATAGAACATTATAAATAGAATTTTAAAAAAATTATATTTTAAGGCTATTAAGATTATACATGAAAAATACCTATTAGTGTTTAGCATTTAAATTAAAATATATAATTATACTAAATACATTCTTTTAAATTATGAACACAAAAATTTTAAGAATATTTGTTCTTTATTTCTTTATAATGTATAAAATGCAGTGTATTTTATAAAGTTTACTCAAAACACAATTTGATAAGGAATTCAATAGATCCTTTTGTATGATTTACAAGTTCATTTTTAGAATCTTTTATAATGTGGAACGTTTTTGAATCCATCTTTTAACATTTAGACATGGATAATTTGTTGCCTATTGATACCTGGCAATAAGAACATTGTAAAATATATTTAATAGGAAAATGGACAATTTTTCCACCATTGAATACTATGCATGAATTTACTATGGAGGAATCATGTGTAACTGATTTATCAATCCAGTAGTAAAAAAATGTTTAATTTGGATTAACATATTAAAAAAAATTTCATTATAATTTTCTTTCAAATTTCTTTAAAGAAATAAAATGGAAAATATTATACTGGAAATGAAAATACATTTTTATTTTTCAACTATGTAGATTTGGAATTGATATTTGTGTCATGTATTTTATACTTTCTAAAGGATATAAAAATCTAAATAGTGCGTACAAATTACAATTCTAAATATTAATTTAATTAGCAAATACTTAAGACTTTCACAAGAGTCCATTTACTTCCTTTGTCCATCTAAAATATTAACTGAAACACGAATCTTAAATTATTCCGAAACAAAATGTTTTTATTTATACATACGAAAGTGCTCGTAAGTGCCATAAGTATTGCTAATTCAATACACTCAGTTCAGTAGAGTTTGATCTGAAATATGGTCAATTCATATATAACTTGGATTAAAACACTATCTTATAACAGAAATAGAATAATGTTCACTATGTAAGGGTGTTAAATAAAATCTAAAGGCAATAATTTAAGACTAACGAATGAAACTTACTTGTGGATTAATTTCAACGAACTTGTAATCAATCTTTAATGGCGCCTTTTCAATCACGTGCAACTGAATGTCCAATCAGATGACACTAGTGCATTGTAGTATGACGAGGCGAAAAAAAAGATGGTTTGAAATTTCATTATGCTATAGCTTTCAAAAGCTGCCTTTTGGTATTGAATATAAAATTTTATTGCTCTACTGAAATATTTTTCAGGTGCTTCAAAATAGATATTTTTGTGAAAAGAGATAAAATTCTTTTTTTCTGTTTATTTTATGGTATATTAAATTAATAATATATATTTTTTGTAAATAAAATATTCAAAATATTTTTACAAGAAACTTAGGTATTTCTAAGTATTTCTAATTTTTAGATGTCATTACAGAACAACTGATTTTGTAGAATTTCGCAATTTTCATCATCTTAATTTTACAGTAGTATATTCTTATAATACACATTGGAATGAAAAAAACAATTTTTAATTAACGGACCTTAGTTAAAATAAACAAATCACATTTATTTAGAAAAATATTAATGTAATGTCTTTAAAGGCAAAGTGTTATTTTGAAATAAACATTCATATTTTTCAAAAGTCCATAGTAATCATACATGGTTTGCTTTACTTATTTCACTGACACATTGAATTGCTTTCTGTTTGTCATCAGAAATATGCCTCTTCATAGGAAGTCCTGTTACTTTAACATCATTCCATTCAATCATATCAATATAATCCTTGGCATCAAAGTTTATACGTTGAAATAAAAACTTTTTGATGCCACCTTCATTTTCAGCCCTTGCTTTTAGATTCCGGGGTAATCCAAGCTCTCTCTTACATGACTGCGATCATCTGATATCATACAAAGGACGAGATTTTCAGAAGCAGATTTCTGGCACTGGAAAATGTATATAAGATAGCATAATAGCATTTTTCAATGACAACAACCAGAATTTAAACATTACTGTAATTGGAATGGGTGGAACTGCCGTGAACACTGGATTGAATAATGGTGTGGTTCGTTTCTTTGAAAAGGAATTAAGAAGGCCACTGCAGTGGTTGATTTGTCTATTTCATGGAAATGAACTGCGCCTACGTCCTAATTTGGAGGAGAAATAGGTAAACAACTAGAAAACTGCTATGAACTTCCAGTAATTGAATTATCACCTATTGAAAATGGCATTCCATTACTAGAAATTAAGGATGATTTAAGTGTGGACCCAAAATATTTGTTAGAAATGTCTAATGCAATCTCTGTTGGAAGGTGCTCTTCTGATTTGTCTATGAGAAAACCAGGAAAACTTTGTTATTCATGATAGCTTACATTAGCAAACCGAATACTTCACTTGTATGTGGGAACAGAATGTACTGCAAAAAAAATCTCCGAATACTGACTGAGTACATTTTGTAAGTATATGCATCTGTTTCGTTTCACATAAAGCTGAAACTATCTTATATCCATGGATCGAAGCACTTGTGGAAACTTGTAAGCTATTCACGTTACCTCCATCAGACTCTTAAAAATGTAATTGACCCAGTCATTCAAAGAAATTCGTACTTCGCTGCTTCTGAAAATCTCCTCTTATGTATGATATCAGTTGATCGCAGCCACGTAAGACAGCTTGGATTACGCCGGATTCTAAAAGCAAGGACTGAAAAATGAAGGGGGCATTGGAAAGTTTTAAGTTCAACGTATAAACTTTGATGCCAAGGATTATATTGATATGATTGTACGTAAAGATGTTAAAGTAACAGAACGAGGCATATTTCTGATTATAAACTAGGAAGCAAAATAATCTGATCAGGAGAGTCAACGTACTGACTTCAGCAATTTTCCATGTCACACACAAGCAGTAGAAAGGATTGTTAAATTCGTTACCGAGTCACCCTTACCCGTCCGTGGCACTTCTGCAAGAGTTGCATTGATAAAAACGAAAATACATTCTCAAAAGATAATGCCAAAATTTAATAATAAAAAACAAACAAAACACAATTCAATGTGTCAGTGAAATAAGTAATGGAAACCATGTGTGATTACTATGGACTTTTGAAAAACATGAATTTCTTTTTTTTCAAAATAACGTTTAACATCCCCAATCTCAAAGAACTTTTTAATCTTATGCACAGTAAGTGTGCGTTTAAATTTTCTTCTACACCCACTTTTGATTATATTCCTAAATCTGAAAAAGTTAAACCTCTGAATCAGGCTGATGAGCTTAAAGCAGGGTGTTTAACCTTTTGCAGCATCTGGGCCACATGGTAAATTTTTTCAAGGCAGGCGGGCCGCATAAAAAAGTCAACTACATTCAAAAGTTTAGTTTTATTATGAAAATGAAAAATACATTGTATATGTAATGTATAAAATATTATAATCTTGGTATGCAATGTGATGTGGTAATTTTGAACGAAATCGAACATAATGTGATTTTTTAAATTTTGGTCTAAAGCGAATTGCTCTCGACTCTAACTTAACTAGCATTAATGATCGAATCAATCTCTCAAACCAATTTTCTATCCTAGGAAACTGTCGTAATCCGGAGGAAAGAAATTCCCGCTGCTAATGATGAATTTCCTGTTAGGCGGGAAACCAAACCTGAGCCATGTTTTTTTTTTTAATGGCGGAAGGGTACAAAGATACCCTCAACAAAATGTACAACCTAGTCAAAATTCAATATCCCAAATCAATTTCATGAAACTTTCTCAAAATCTTATCTGAAAACATTACTGCAATTGGATTAATATCGGACCTTTCAAAATTACTTAATTTACTTACGCATTGAATTTTTTTGGAAAAAAAATCCCAAAACCGAACGGCGACTTAAAAATTAAAAATTTATGTTCCGATCTTAATATTTCAAATCTTACCCAGTCCATTAATTGTTCACAGGTTAATTCTGATAGTGTTATTCTGATAGTGTGGTT
>OU015503.1:74959211-74996711 GCA_907164885.2 Dolomedes plantarius
TCAATCGCCAGATTGAATTGCTTCCCTGGCCGCCTCGCTCTCCGGATCTTTCGCCGATAGAAAACATGTGGTCCATGGTTGCTCTACGATTGACCCAGATTCCATCCCCAGCTGCCACAGCAGACCAACTTTGGCAACGTGTGGAAGCTGCTTGGTCTGCTGTACCCCAAGAACTCATCCAAAGTCTCTTTGAATCAATGCCGAGGCGTGTGGCAGCGGTGATCTCCAACAATGGCGGCTACTCTGGCTACTGATTTTGGCAGGAACCACACTTCACAGAAGTCTATAAATTTAATCATTTGATACTTGGTCAACATGTTATCTACAAAATAAATTTTGTTGTGATATCTCTTGTCTTTCTTGGTGTTTCAATTTGGGTGGCCGGCAGTGTATATATATATATGTGTGTGTGTGTGTGTGTGTGTGTGTGTGTGTGACATGGGGAAAACGGCCGCCGGTCACTGCACTGAAGATGCCACAACCCCACATCACGATGAAAGCATTTTAGTTCGCTGGATTACTTGACGATACTCTGGCCGAAGAATCAGACGTTAACACAAGATTTCTCGAACTACATATTTATTAAAATCGCCGGATACTCCGCCGGGTTTTTTGCAGCAGACAAATTATTACAGAGTGCGTCTAAATTTAGACATCAGATAGTTTTATAAAGTCATCCCATCACGTGACACAGAGGTGTGACTTACTTTTTGATTGGATAAAAGTTATTTGTTGATGCTCTGATCTGATCTAATTTTTATGGACGCCGCGTCGCGTCTAATTTCGTTAAAAAGTCAGCCAACTTTGATGAAATTGCCAAAGACTGTAACAATGGAATTTAACACGAATGCCCAAGGGAAAACTAAGTACTTAATAAGATTAAAAATGGGTATGTGATTTTGAATAGCAAAGTGAGGAATTAATAGTTTTTAAATGTTAAGAGTCTTGAATTAAGAAATTACTAGTTTTTTAATATTATATATATATATATATATATATATATATATATGTATGTATGTATGTATATATAAGATGGATCTCAGTTTGATGTTAAACATCTAATATATATCTATATATATCTACATATAAATCAATAAAGATAACATAAACCAGGGTTCCCAAAGTGGGCGATATCGCCCCAGTGAGCGGTAGTAGCCTCGGGTGCAAATGGAGGGAGTTCAAGGGAAATAAGGGAGCGGTGAATGCATAAAGAAAGAAGACGAGAAAATTCTGAAACATACGAAAGACACGGGACACAGGGGTTACGGGAAAGACCCAAGGCTGAATACACTGAATCATGTGTTATGAAATGCGTCAGGTCACATAATTTTATAGTTTTGACCTTTTTAATAGTTCTGAGAACCTTGGGCATCACCCCTCTTTTCGTATGTTGTAACTATCATATTTAGTTTTTCTATCTGCTCTTGTAGTATACCATCACCAATCGGCAGAAAGAGACACCTGTTCGAGCACTGCAGCTCTTTGGATTTGGTGCCGATATTTGGAGAAGAGTGGGGAGGGACCGGAGAAATCTCATATTGACTATACTCCTCATTATCCCTCAACACATTCCAGACTTTGGCTAGGGCAAGGGTGGGAGATATCGTTGATTCTCACTTGTGTTACCATCTACCCATTCTGGAAAAATTACCTCTCTTCTCAAGTGACTGCTCGTTGATGGATCAAATCTTTGAAGGAGGTCTTAGCTTTTTTTCGGTTGCACAAAAAGTAAAATCTGTTTTCTTAACAATCCAAAATTAAAGAAAAAACTAATGAGATGATTGATGCGTCAAAATCTACTTCGATTTCGTATGACGAAACACGGCGGTGAAATAATTTTGATCTTTCCTTGGACTTAATGTGTTGTATGACGGAAAAGGTGCATAACTATTGCCGAATATGGAATAAATTTTAAACCAAACTGACGTAAGAGGGGATACTTCTCAACTGGCAAACATCTTTCTTCCTCTATAGTCCTTGTAAAATTTGGATATGTCTACAATTCTCGTAATACCACTTGCAGAGATGAATCTTAATTTTCAGTATTCACTGCTAAAGGATTGTAAAATAAATTGGCTTCAGATCTTACTGTCCAAAGTCATCAAATCTTCTGTTCAACTCCGAAATTAATATGTCTATGTCGGGCACAGTGGCACTGAATTTGCAACTTTCTATTATTCCTTTACTTTAAAGGAATAAGTCTAATAGTGCAATACGTGTAATAAGTATTTAAAGACTTATCACACGCAAAATTAGTCAAATCTTTTTGTGTTATGAATATTTTTTTTGTATAAGTGAGGAAATACGCACTATGCTACACAAATCAGCATTTGATATTAGCAAGAATTCCTTTGCTTGATACAGCTTGATGAGCCAATTTTACCAGGAAATTAGTCCTTATTTTTAGCATACGTGCAATTCAGGAAAGACGAAAATAATTGCCAAGAATTATTATTCGCTGAAAATTTGCAAACGGATACTAAAGGAGAATCAATATTTCATGCATTGGAAGAGTTTTAAAAAGAAAAAGAAATCCCCCAGAAATACCAGTTGTTACGAATGGTGTTCCAGCGATGATAGGATGCTACAAGGGGGGGGGGGTCTTCTTGCATATATAAAAAAAAATAGTTCCGAATGTATTCGTTGAACACTATGCCATTCATCGTCAGCATTTAGTTTCCAAGAATCTGTGTAAACACTCACGTAGGTCATTACAGCATATTGTTAAAGTAGCCAACAAAATCAGAAGCAATTCATTGGATAACATATTATATGGTCAACTTTGTATTGAAAACGATTAAGAATTCAATCGCATGCTGCATCATACAGAAGTTCATTGGCTATGAAAACGGGCCTGTTTGGATTGATTTTATCAACTCTTTTAACTCAGTGCTAGAGTTAATAGAAAACAAAGATGATACTTTACGAGCCAACTTAACCGATTCCAAACCTGACATAGATTATTTGATAGACTTGTTTAGTAAATTTAATGAAACAAATGAAAATCGCGAAGGCGATGATCTGAATTTAATCTAAATAAACACTGCTATTTCCTCGTTTGTGGCAAAACTTCTGTGCAAACGAAATTTAGAACCAGGTGAATTCAGCCAGTCTCAAAATTTATCAACAGTAGAAAAACACCATGTAGACTTCATTATATATTGTCAGCACCTGAAGATTCTCCATTCAGACTTCAATCAACGATTTGAAGACATTCTTAATCTGAACATACAAGATTTGGTTTTGGAGCGTTTTTCAAGAACAAACACAGAATCTCGAAAAGTACTAGGAGAACTCCAAAAGTAATAAAAGCAACAAGAAATGAGAATTTGAAATACAAACACAGCCACCAGCAGTTTTGGCTGCAAAAAAATACGGACACTTTGTCCTGGAATATGGGCTATTGTACAAAAGTTTTTAACTGCATTTCCTTCATCATCTTTAGTGAAACATGGGTTCACTGCGATCCCAAATCTCTGTTTTAAAAACAGAAACTGACTACAAAAAGCTGATCGTGGGGATTTAAGAAAGCTGCTCACAAAAATAGAGCCGATCATTAATCAATTGATAGCAGTGCACCAAGTTCATACTTCTCATTAGGATAAGTTTAAATGCTATACGTAATTTTTACTTTAATATTATCCTTCGTAATCTTGATTTATTATATGTAAATGCGAATATCACAATAAATGATTTTAATAAATAATTTTATAATTTCAAAATTCAATGTGTCTGATTTACAACATATTTGTTTATTATGTTCTAAGACATAGGTAGAGCTATAGTTACATAAAAGAACGCAAATATGTCAGTGCATATACATTTGTTCACTTAAAAGGGTAAATTTCAAAGGGATGGAGGGGCCGCTGAGTAATTTTTTGGTCTGAAAAGGGAGCAGTAGGCCAAATAAGTTTGAGAACCCCTGACATAGACAATAATCTATCAGATATCTATAGATTATCTATAGATTCTTAAAAAAATTATATATATATATGTATATACGGCCATATACTCTAAATGGAAATATTTTTTTCAGACTTGATTAAAGACTCTATAGAGCCAAAGTTATGAAAGGAACCTCTTTTCAACGGCATATTTTTCTAAACCATTACACGAGGCTATAGAGAAGTATCACTATATATATATATATATATATATATATATATATATATATATATATATATATATATATATATATATGTATATACGGCCATATACTCTAAATGGAAATATTTTTTTCAGACTTGATTAAAGACTCTATAGAGCCAAAGTTATGAAAGGAACCTCTTTTCAACGGCATATTTTTCTAAACCATTACACGAGGCTATAGAGAAGTATCACTATATATATATATATATATATATATATATATATATATATATATATATATATATATATATATATATATATATGTATGTATATACGGCCATATACTCTAAATGGAAATATTTTTTTCAGACTTGATTAAAGACTCTATAGAGCCAAAGTTATGAAAGGAACCTCTTTTCAACGGCATATTTTTCTAAACCATTACACGAGGCTATAGAGAAGTATCACTATATATATATATATATATATATATATATATATATATATATATATATATATATATATATATATATATATATATATATATATATATATATATATATATATATATATACGGCCATATACTTATAGAGATTCTATGCTCACTTCTACCCAGACTTGGGTGTATATAATTTGAAGTAGCACTCTATTTGAATTATATACAAACACAGTTTATACATGAAATAATGTTTATTGAATTCGCTGCACATATAATTGGCTTTTACAGCAATAAGCATGCGTACTACTTGTACGGAATGTAAATACAGCTTTCAAGAACAATATAATTTTATACTCACGAACAGTAAGTCAAACCAGCAGTACTGCCACGTAAACTTCTGGCCCGTAAAGCACTAGCGCAGGATAACACCTTTTTCAACCTTAACAACAACTCCCTTTTTCATTAATGGCTCCCTTTTTCATTAGTGGTATTTATACTAAGCGCGTATGCCGAAATTAGCATATCTAAAGCAGCTTCTTTAATTCACTCAAAAGTTCGATTCTTGTGAATCGAATCTTGTGTATACCTTACATACTCTAAATGGAAATATTTTTTTCAGACTTGATTAAAGACTCTATAGAGCCAAAGTTATGAAAGGAACCTCTTTTCAACGGCATATTTTCTAAACCATTACACGAGGCTATAGAGAAGTATCACTATATATATATATATATACACACACATATATATATATATATATATATATATATATATATATATATATATATATATATATATATATATATACATATATATACATATATGTATGCATATATATATGCATATATATATATATATATATGTATATATATATATATATATATATATATATATATATATATATATATATATACATATATATACATATATATACATATATATATTTATATATATATATATATATATATATATATATATATATATATATATATATATATATGTATGTATATATAAAATCTATTAAACTGAATCATTTCATGACACTCCTTATATTGAACAAAACTTTTACTTTGTATACCCCAAAACGGAACCGAAAATGTCACTCACCTGAAACATCGAGAGGTGCATCGATTGCGAGACATGTCTTTTCTCGGATTTCACCAGAAGCGTCTGTATCGTTCGCACAGTCGGTCGCTACATAAGTCCTCATCTATCGGCGTTCGCGAGAAGGATGACAATGCCAAAAAAGAGAAACGGCTCTTGCATTTTCATCGGAATTTATGTGGGCCTTTCCGAGCTCACGCGGCGATCTCCGTTTTCAGTTTTTATTTTTTCCGAGAATGAAGTGTCGCTCGAAAGAGGATGTAGAAAATTTCATTGCCGGACCATGCGTTTGTATTGCACAAAACTATGAGTAAAGTGGACTTTTATACGCGGACTTATCGATTGATATCAGGGAGAGAATACATACTGCGGGACAATAATGTAAATATTTATCACCAAATTACAGTGTAGTCCAGCCCTATTCAACTATATTTTTACCTCTCTCCTTAGCCACATATTTATGATTGCTACGGTATCAGGGCCGCAATATAGTACTCTATACCAAATAATATAATAATTAATATAAAAAATAAAACTCAAAATGTAAACGTACCCAAGCGCTTATTTAAAAATCAGTGTGATCATTTAATAATGAGACTTAAATTTTGTCTAATTAGACAAATCAGATTTTTAATTGGTACATGGTATTCTCATTATGATATCAAGGTAGCCAGTTTCTGCATGCGTGTTTTGCATATTTCATTTGGGAACTGGATGATTCAAAAAGACGCGCTGATGCGAAACACGTGAGCAGCAGGGGGCACATTTCTGTAGAGTTTTGCATTTTTCAGGCACACATTTCCAAAATTATGTTTCCAAATGTATCTGTCTGATATTTGGGAGAATTTTGGGCCGCGGATAAAAACTTGGTCGGCTACAGTGTCGCAGGGTTTAAGACATTTTATCGGCAAAATAGGGAGATTGAACTTGATTTGAAGAATAAATGACAAAGAAACTAATTGAAAAATATGGTAACATATATAGAGTAAATAACTCACTTCTACCCAGACTTGGGTGTATATAATTTGAAGTGGCACTCTAAATGAATTTGATACAAACACAGTTTATACATGAAACAATGTTTATTGAATATTCTTGCACATGTGGGCTTTGCTTTTAACAACAAGATTCATACGTACTACTTGTACAGATATATAAATACAGCTTTCAAGAACAATATATTTTTCAATTCTCACGAACAGTAAGTCAACCAGCAATTCTGCCACATAAACTTTGAGCCCCCTAAGCTCTAGCGTAGGATAACACCTGGAGCTGCATACCTCGTAGCTCCCTATCGCTTATCTATCAACTTTAACAACCTTCTTTCAACCCTTCTATTAATCAAGCTGCTTGGTATTTATACCAAGCGCGTATGCCGAAATTAGCATATCTCAAGCAGCTTCTTTAATTCATTCACTCAAAAGTTCGATTCTTGTGAATCGAATCTTGTGTATACCTTACATATAGTGTTAGAAGGAGGAAGGAACATAGTAGTAAAAATGACAATAAACTGAGCAGATGACGGCAGATAAGAAAAAAAGAAGATGAGTTATAAAACATGTGAGGGAGAAATAAGTGGAAAATAGGGAAAGATAGATTAGAGATGCAAAAGCGGAAAAGAGAAAATAATAATAAAAAGCACCAGAAGACAGATCAAGAAGATTGAGAAAGGGGATTTATGATAGCCATAAAAAGGGTCCAGCACATAGTAGAGATCGGAGATAAATAGCGTTAGAGAATCGGAGGAAGGGAAAGTAATAAGAAGTTACGCCTAGGATGCGGAATGGTTAAGAGGAGTATAAAGAAAAACCTCAAACCAGTGAAAGGAAAGGGGGAACTAAAGGATATAGCCGATGAGAAATTGAGATAGGTGGTATCTAAAAAGTTAAGTACGAATATATGATGAAGGAAAGAAGAGAGGTTATTTAGTAAGATGTTCAGTTGAATTGACAGAAATGTGTAAAAAATATAATGAGAAAAGATGGTTTCTCGAATGAAGAAGGATAGATGTGGAAATGGTCTAAGTGTGAGTGTGTGTGTGTTGGTTGAGATTTATGGATTTAGTGGACTCTAAGGTTTTAAGATTTATTTAGAATTTAAACAAAATAATTACATAAACACAATTAATAGAATACGTTATCACAATTTATAGAATACACTAGCACAATTAATAAAATACGCTAGCACAATATAATACACTTCAACAATTAATAGAATACAATTGCATAATTTCATTGAATATATGGGATGGGTTAGGGGAATGAAAAACTCAATAAACACAATGAATAGGAATTAGGATTTGACTTACAGATCAATAATGGATAATATTTTCTTCTCCCAAACGTCATCTAAACCTGTGACTTTAGAGAATACATGAAAAACAGAATAATTGAGCAGAAGCCGATTTGGCCCTCTGCTAGCTACACGTGTAACAGATTTCTGGCCAAAAACAGATTCTGCTACAAACCGTTACAAAATTAAGAGAATTACTAGGCAAGTGCTGCCGCCTATGAACGATCATTGCTGATGCTGGACGGAACATCCTCCGGCGGGCAGTAGCACAGTGACTTTAGAAATTGGTATCTTGACATCACCAGAAGCAGTTTCAAGGAAAACAAACAACTCTTACACGGCCATCTGCTCCTGGGATACACTGAATCACACATCCAAGAAGCCACTTTAGTGAAGGTAGTAGTGGATCATGGATTACCACCAAATCTCCAATCTGAAGATTCTGACATTGGAGGCTCCAAGCCTTTGGTCTTTGTTGAAGTTGATTTAGGTAGTTCCATCGGTCCTGGAATTCAATTCACAATTTTTTGTAAAAGTTTCCATCTGTCACTTAAACTGATGGTGCAATTTGAAGTTCCAGGAATGCCCAACAAAGGGGTGCCGATTATGAAATGCCCTGGTGTAATAGAACTTATTTCCAAAGGGTCGGAAGACATGCACTAATGGTCGAGAGTTCAAACACGACTCAATTTGAAAAAGAAAGGTTGATAGTTCTTCGACATTGAGAACTGCAGATTTACTGGCTTTAACTAGTAAGTTTTTAGCGCTTTTCACGGCTGATTCCCAGATGCCTCCGAAGATTGGTGAATATGGTGGGATAAAATGACAATTTATCTTTTGAAAGCACGTAAAATGTAATATTTCTAAGTATTTCAATTTGTAGAACAAAGTTTTCAACTCATTGGAAAGTCCTACAAGGTTCTTTTCGTTGTCGGAATAAATGCTTGAGGGTAAGCATCTACGGCCGGTGAAACGCTTCAAGCACGCGAGTAGAGCTTGAGTTGAAAGGTCGTATACAGCCTCTAATTGCACACCTTTTGTGCACATGCAGATAATAACACATATGTATGACTTGATTTTTGTTTTACTCCTGGTGATATTTCGTTTAGTTGTGACTGGTCCACAGAAGTCAATTCCGATTTTTTGAAAGCAGCGTGATGGGTTGATTATTTTGGATGGTAAGTCGACCTTAATCTGCTGACAAGATGCAGCTCGTTTTTTTTTGCAAAGAATTCATCGTTGTATCACTTGCCTCGTACGTCAAAATTTTTGACGTACGAGAGATAGCGTTAATTGTGGGCCTGCATGAAAATGCTTCTTATGATAATACTCAATGATCAAATCAGTAACTCTGTTTTCCTTCGGTAGGAATTTTGGATATTTTTGATTATTAGTGAGATTTCGCTGTCTGAACAGTCTTCCGCCAACTCTAAGGATGTTCCATTTGTCGAGAAAAACATTAAGAGTCAACAGCCTGCTTGAAGTTGGCAATGATGATTTATTTTGGAGTAATTTAATCTCGTTTGAAAATTTCTTCGTCTGCAACATTCTAACTATGAACAGGAGAAAAGACTTAATTTCATTGGCAATCAAGTGTTCAGTGAGTCGTTCATTAAGGTTTCTACAGTTGAGAAAATATCTTAAATAGTAGGCGATGACATTTATCAATTTCGTGTATGATGAGAAATTGAACATAAATTCAAGGATCTCTTTCTCTACAGCGCTATGGACCAACACCTCTTCGGCTACATTAAAGAATGGATATTGACTAAGAGAAGGATAAGAAGAATCATCCCACAACTTGGACGGGCCATACCACCAGGAAGAAGCTACACTATAAAGCAATTTTTCAGAAGGATTCCTCTGGAAGCGCAATTTGCCGGATTCCACTTGCCTGTAATGTGATGCACTGAGCCTTTGGAACTAAAGACTTGATTTTGTGAACGCGATTGGATATGAATTGGTTACCATTCAGTTGTGCGGAGTGAATCCAACATAGGACAATTTGAGAATCTAATCAAAGATGAACATATTCAAGGTTAATCGGCAGAGAATGCATTACTATCGAGGTGAGCTGTGACAATAATAATGCTGCTGAAAGTTCAAGCCTAGGCAATGATGAAGCCTAGGCAATGATGACCATAGATAATGGAGCCAACTTTGTCTTTGCAGCTAAGAGATTAGAGGTATTGTCAAAAGGACCTAGTTTTACCAGGCAGAGGTTTGCTGCATATGCCTTCAGCGATGCATCTGCAAATCCATGTAACGGAAACTGAATAGTTGAGCTTTCATCCATATTTAAAAACCTAGCAAAATCTAATGGCTTTCAGACAATCAATTTGATTTAGAAAGCTTTCCCATATATGCAAAATTTCTGGAGGTATTTCATCTGCCCAAGACAACTTATCCTTCCAAAGTTCTTGCATTAAGATTTTGAGTATGACTGTAGATGGTTACAATAGACCTAGCAGATATAATGTTCTCGCAGTGAAAGAGAGCAAATGTCGCTTTGTTTTAACTTCAGATGTCCTCGGTATGTGTAGCTGTATCGTGTATTCAGAAGAATTCCATGTCAAACCTAATAACTTAACAACTTGTCATTTTCAATTTTCCCGTTTGAATAGCTGAGTATTCTTTCTTCTGTTGCATGTTCAATTGCCTCTGGACAGTTTGAAGCCCACTTTCTCAATGTGAATCCACCACTTTCCATAATTTGATTTATTTCGTAGACGAGTCTTGATGCCTCCCCGGCCGAAGAAGCTACACTCAAGAGATCATCCATGTAGAAGTTCTCCTCAATTATCTTAGAAATTAGTGGATTTTGTTGCTGGGAGTCTTCAGCAAGTTTATGAAGAGTTTTAATCGCCAAGTAAGGAGCACGAGCTTTTCCGTATGTGATGGTGAGCAAACGATATGTGGAGATAGGTTGTTGTTCTTCAAATCTCCAAATTATTCTTTGGTAATCTCTGTGAGAAGCCGTTACTAGAATCTGGCTGCACATCTTTCCGACGCCTGCTGAGAAGGCTATTCGATATGATCGGAAGTGTATGAGGTTCTTGAATATCTCTGGGAGTATCTTAGGATCGACCTAAAGGAAATCATTTAGGAAATTACCACTTGAATCCTCACTGGATGCATTGAAACTACAAATCTTTGTGGTTGGCCTTTCCTCTCTTAAAACATCCTTATGAGGTGGGAAAGCGTGATTTAAAACATATTCTTTATCCTTTTGGGGTGATTTCTATGTGGTTTAGTGAGAAGTATTCTTTCATGAATTGACAGTACTTCGATTGGAATTCTGGGTTCTTCCTAAATTTAGCTATTGGAAGCGCTTCAAAGCTTGAAATTTGGAATCGCCGAGAATCGCAATAGATTTGAATGGTAAGTTCCCAACGTATATTCCAATAGAGTCTCACTTCACACCTTTTTTTAAATTGTCATTTATTGGATCAATGACTGATAATTCTGGAACCGATTCTATCTGCCAAAATTTTTGCAGGGAAGAATTGAGTTTGCTGTCGATTATAGAATGACAACTGACAATCCCTTCCTTTATTGGTATATAATAGATGGGACCAGATAGCAACCATCATAGTTTAGATTTCATAGCTAATGGCGTTCCCTTTGGACTAATGATTTTCTCACCAGAAATAATTTGAATGAATAAGTCTGCTCCAATCAAAAGTTCAACAGGAGATAAGATGGGAAAGATCGGATCAGCAAGAACAAGTCCCTCCAAATGAGGCCAATTGGTGATTTCCATTCGAAAATTGGGTAGGTTCATGGTAATTTTTTTTCGACCAGAGCATTCATCTCAAATGATTCGTCACAGGAGTGTGAATATACAGTCATATTAGTCACTTTCAAGGAAGTTTCTGCAACAGAATAAGTGATTCCTCGAATAATGGGATTTGTATTTATCATTTTCAAATTAAGCCTTGTTGCTAATGTGGAAGAAATCATGCACATTTGCGAGCCACTGTCTATCAATGCACGACAAGTAATTAAGTCCTGATTTGAAGATTTGATTTTGATCAATGCGGTGCTTAACAACGTTGTCACTGTTTGTATATGGTTAACAAGGAATGGACTTTGTATTTCATTTACCTGATTTGAGATAATTTCAACATTTTGAATGAGTTTTTGACGATGGAGAAGGGTGTGATGATTTTTATGACAATTTTCTGATTTACACCTAATAGTAATTAGCAGTTTGCGGTTAAATGATTATTACTTAAACAATAAATGCAAATCTTATTAGTTTTGACAAATTCCCATCGTTTATTCAACGACATCCTTAGGAAATCTGGACATTTGTGAAATGCATGCGAGTTTTTACAAATGACACAAACTGGTAGTTTCAAAGCTGACGCGGCATTACAAAAGGCGGTCCTTATTTTAGGTCTGATATCACCTTTATTAGTTGTTTCTACTTCGAAACATGAATCCTTTACATTTTGAAGGCTTCTTGCGTGATTTTCCAAAAATGCCAAAAATTCCGCAAAGGTTGGAAAATTTCATTTTTCCATTTTTAATTCCCACTGAGTACGCATGTTGTTATCGTGTTTATTTTGAATTGTATAGATCAGAATCAAGTCTACCAATTCATTTTCTTTGAAACCCTAGCTATCCAGTTTACGTATTGCTTCCTTGGACTGGTCCAAAAGAGATTTCAAATTATAAACTTTGGGCGATTTAATGTTAGAAATTTTACTCAATTGATTATTAGCCAAGAGTTTGTTATCGTCATATCTAGATACTAAAGTTTCCCAACCTTGTCTGTAGAAGTCCCCAGAAACAGGAAAACTCTTAATCAATTTTGCTGCATCCGACATCACTGATGCAACTAAATACTGGAATTTTGAAAGTGAGGACAGATTTTTATTTGAATCAATTGTCGTAGAAATTATTTTCTTGAACGTAATCCAATCATCAAGGTATCCGCCAAATATCGGAAATTCAAATTTTGGAAGGCGATTATTTTGCGTTTCATTCGAAACTGAGATATAAATGAACTTGGAAGCAGAATTTTCAATAGTACTTGCCTCCTAATAAATCCCTCTATATCAGCACAAGCATTCCTTACGTTCTCATTTGCATTTGTATATTCATTATAAAAAAGATCATTTTCATCAAATAATTCAAATATTAACTCTTCCAAAGATTCTATCAGATTACACCTCTTTGTGCATACTGTTTCACTGTGGAGTTTCGACTCAACCAGGGCAAGAACTTTAGGGCCAAAAGTGAATTTTTCACTTCGATTTTTGAACAATCAATACAATGTGTCATTTTGAATTAACAATTCGTCAGAGGCGGAGACCTTAATATTTAAAATGGTAACACATTTATCGATTTTGGTTGATTATGAAGGGAGAGAAAGGGATCGTCATAATAATTTATCTTCTACAAGTAATATATATTATTGTTTTTCCCTGAAAAAAGAATAATGTATACCTACGTGGATGTTGCCAATAAAGAAACTCATTTATCAAATCACAGAATGATAATAAAAGCAAACGATTTTTAAATTTAAAAGATCAGTGCGATTGATAAAGGTAAAATTTAAAAAAAGCTAGCACGCGTGCCATCTAGGGGAAGAAAAATTGTTTATAATGTTTATACTTCGACTTTTAAACAATCAATAAGATTTGTAATTCTAAATTAACAATTCTCACGAAACGGAGATATTTATCTTCAAAATGGTACCTCTTTACCGATTTTGTCTAAGTATGAAGAGAAAAAAAGGGATAAAACAAAAAAAAACACCTTCTATATATGTATATTATATATATATATATATATATGGTGTGTTTATCATTGGCGGTTTAGCATCCACCGGTCTCCGTGGAAGCTTCGAAGTCTGGTTGTGGTGATGTCTGTTTGCTTTAATTCTGGTATGCTTTTTTTCCTTATATACAGAGGCTGTTCACACATTTTTTAGACGATGTATATTGTATTCACAAAACTAAATTACATAAAATTCTTGTGTTTTAAATGTTCTATTTGACATCCCTTATTCTGAACTATCTTTCGACACCGCAATTTCCAGGATAATAATGCCTTTTGAAGTGTCAGAAGAGGTATTCTATCCCATTGCTCCTGAACAGCTTTCCAGAGTCCTGTAAGGGTTTTGGGACGACGTTTGGATAATGCAGATTTTAAAAGTCCGAAAGCACAAAAGTCCATAGGTGATACATCGGGAGATTTAGTAAGGATATCAGTGAAGGGTATGGCCTTGACACCAGTTTTTTTTTTCCATTTCTTTTAGGAAATTTACAGTGGATTTTGATGTGTGACTGCTAGCTTTGTCCTGATGGAGTCTCACAGATTGATGGCACTGTGGGTAAAGCGATGGTATTTCATTCAGAAAAATTGGCGATAAAATATGTTCCTAATAGTATTTGGAGTTAATCTTGACATTTTTTTCCACTCTCTTTATTTTTAACTTGCCATTATAAGAAAAACCAGCAACAATCATGAATCCCTCAGAAAAATTTTCTTTCGATTCTTTGAACTATGTACTTAAATTTTTTTCTCCCATTTTCTGATAATAAATGGCTCTTTTTTTTGTCGCAATCATTTAAATACACCCATGATTCATCTATTGTGACAATTGTTTTCCATTTTTCTTTGGATAAGTGTTTCTCATATAGAATTCTGCATCGTGTCCTGCGTTCAGCGATATGATTTGGAAGAAGACGATGCACATTGCGTTTTTTCGCTTTCTTAAGATTTAAATCAACGTTTATCATTTTGTTTACAGTGGACACCGAGCATTTTAATGATTTTGCAACTGTCCTTTGACTAGGGAGATTTTCTTTTAACACTAAACAACGTACCTTTGCAATAGTCGAAGATGTCCGTTTTTTTCTTGGATACTTGTTTGGAATTTTTGTCCCACTTGAGGCTCCAATTTGACGTTTTTTTTCCTTTCTTGTTGACGATATTACTTATCGACGCTTTAGATATCACAAAACCATGACTCTCACATCGTTTTTGGATAACGGAGTATGCATATTTCTCTTCGGAAACAGCATAAATGTAGCCTTCGAACCAGTGCTTTGTTAAAAACGCCATTTTGAATAAAAACAAAACTTTCAAGCCGCAGACGATAATTTTGACTTTTAAAAACATAGTACAATTGCAATTATTTCTTTAGCAAACGAAATGCAGCAAACGATTTTTTATTACAGCTTACCAAAATCGTCTAAAAATTGTGCGAACAGCCTCTGTATATATATATATATATATATATATATATATGTGTGTGTGTGTGTGTATAAATATTATATACAGTGGCGTAGCTACATATTAAGCGTCCTGCAGCAAGTAAAATCGGTGCGCCCTCTTGTTTCTTGGAAGAGTCCTCGCGGAATTTGTTTTCTATCTAATCTTATTACTATTTAAAACCTGTCTTAATAACAATTTATTTGAAAATCAAGATATTTCAATAATAAGAAAATCAATTGAATAAATATAAATATAATAATAAAACAAATTATAATTATTTAAGTATAGAGTGCCCACTAATATGAACTACATATTTTATAAACTATATTAACAAAATGTCCTTAGGCATGTTCAGTTTCCATATAAAAAAAAGTTTTTACCAGACTGTAGTCACAGTCTTCGGTCTGGCTAAATATAAAAGTAAAATTTAGATAGACTTTCACAAGATTATTGATAAATTAAACATATATATATATATATATTTGAACTTTGATTGATATATATATTTGAACTTTAAAGGTTTTTTTTTTGTTCCAACGAGAATACAAAACTCTCAAGAGTCATTTAAATGAGCATTTACACTAAATGAAAATTACACTATAAAATGCTAACAAAAAAAATTAAATTTAAAAATAAAACCCAGCATTTTTCTATTTCTCAGTTTTATGTTACAGAAAAAGTTTAAAAATATTTTTTGGGTAAGATATTTGGATCAGCCTCCATTTTTGCCCGAATGCACCTATTTATTTTTTTCAATCGTTTTCCTAACTAAAACTTATTTTATCGACAAAACTATAAAAGTTTAAGGTAAAACTAAACACTGTTATTACAATTTAGTTTAATTTCTATTTATTATGATTACATTTTCGAATTTGGGTGCACGTTGCACCCGAGTAAACTCGTTATTGATTTCGGTGGTGTTTATGGGATTCAAATTCAATGAATTGTGATAGTTTTGCTAATAACAACACAAATACACAATTACATCTGTTCCTTTGCAATTTTAGTGCATCTGATTTCCACTAATATTGCAAGTATAACATTTGTGATTGAAAGTCAATCACAAATGTTATATTTGCTCATATGTTTTTGTACTTTGCCACTTTTTCAAACTTTTTCGGTTAATTCAGGTAAAGTTTAACTAATTATTCATATTATTGAACACTGCTTTGTCTAAAAATATTATTTATAACATTACTCTTCCGTTTAAACGCAGAATAGTGAAACCGGAAGTACTTTAATCTGTCTTAAGCAATACTAGTTTTAATATTTGAAAGTTGATTTCTTTCCTAAATAACTTGTTACATTCTGCTTACATTTATCACTCAGTAGATGTAATTGAAATGGATTAAACTCTGCAAAATGCTCCGAAGTACGGGGAGTTTTTCCACCAAAAATGTTGAATGCATGTATAATCCAGGTATTTTGACAAATGGAATAGCAGTGCTGAAATGCGTTTTTCAACGAAATATTTCTTGTTTTCTTCACTTTTATTAACGACAAATGAGTTTTAAAAGGACAAATCTCAGAAAACCTCGAATCTCAGATGATTCCAGTAAATTTTGGGGCCATATTGCAAATACTTTGAATACTAATTCCGATTTTAGACGGATGAGTTATTTGCCCAGGCAAACGCAGAATCGCTCTAACATAATGGACAGAGTGATCATATGTTATCCCTCACACTAGTAGAACCGGATATAAAAAAGTTTATATTTGGCGCTCGTGGGATTCACCGGATACATTTAACTTCTTTGCAGTAAAACACAACTTATAATACGTATAGTAAGTGCCTATAGTAGTGCTTTTAAACATTCTTAACAATCATCATACATTTTTATAGGTTTATTAGAGGTATATAAAGTGTTAAATTTATAATGAAAATTTTCTGAAATCAAAATTATGATAAGTCAAGTACATTCTAATATATTTAGTTGTTCATAGTTTTGTTTACTTAAAAATATTTCCTTTATTTTTTGTATATTTTATAAAAAATTTGAAAAATCGAAAATTTTTTAATTTCATTTTTTCAAATTTTGCGCCCCTATGAGTTGTGTGCCTGGAGCAGTTCGCTCCAACTGCTCCACGGTAGCTACGCCCTTGATTATATATACATATATATATATATATATATATATATATATATATATATATATATATATATATATATATATATATATATATATATATATATATATATATATATATATATATATATATTAAGAACAAGAAAGGGAACGAAATAGATTAAGGACCTTGAAAGCAAAAATACGCACTTTTTAAAAACTCCTTAAGGGCCCTAAAAAACTGAAACTGAAAAAAAAGAAGTCTTAAGGACTTTTAAAGCCCAAGATAACTCTGATTTGATTTTATAGAAAATCTAACCATCTCTACTAATTCCTCTCCACTTACATCTCCAATTCATCTCCACTTGAAGAGTTGGATGGCCTTAGTGACAAACTTAACATATTCTTCATCGGCTAATGAAGGACTACATTCATTAGCTCAAAACGAGTTGCGACTCTGTCTACTACAGAATCTTGCCTTTGGTGCGTGAAGCCCTAAGTGCTTGCTTTCTGTTTGTTTTTTTTGTCTACATTCTTCCTATAATTGTCTTTCTCTGTTGGATTATTTATTTTTAGTTATGTTTATCCATTTTCAATATGCGGGTTTGCTGCAACTGCGCAATCTTTTATAGAAAAGTTATGTTTTCAATGCTTGGGTAGGTTTTAATTTAATTTGTTTGGCAGTCTATGACCGCTTTTTAATTTTATGCTAATCTATAATTGTTTATCTTATTATAATATTAATATATATATATATATATATATGAAATATATTTCAATCCCTTTTTATTATTAAAACGCCAATCTAAAATCTTTCACCCTTTGGCAATAAAGCATTACCCCTCAAATCAAACCCAAATAATCTATTAGTTTTTCCCCTAAGGCACGCCCTACCCCGTTATATAACTGTTATATAAGATTGGAGAACTTTCCACCGATCACACCATATGACGCCTTATAGTCATGTGTCAGTTTTTAACCAATTAAAGTACCGCGCGCCTGAAAATTCGCGCTTTTGACAATAATTCCGTAGCTTTTTGGGTGTCTGCTCTCAGAGAGTAAGCATGTAAGTTCATTGCTGTCAAAATGTACGGGCGGGGCCGGGTCCCCGTCCCCCGGCCAGCGTCGCGCGATGTGTTCGAATAAATCTAATTGATGCTCTACGAAACAGTGTCGGAAATAAAGACTATGTATGAACCAGCTGCCTTTTTCCTGATCTGAATCCGAGGTGTTTTATTGTCCTCTCCATGTACCTCGCCACTCGCTACTACACATTATGGATCCGAAATGCTTGAAGCTCCCGGCCATTGCTTCACCCCGCCACAGTTTCCATTTGCTTATGTACGACTACACCCCGAGCTTACTCCATTTATTATTGCATATACTATATATATATATATATATATATGTGTGTGTATATATATATATATATGTAATAAATTAAATATTAGGCCCTCTATTCTATCATTTAAATTCCCTTACCTAAATCCAATCCCCAGTAACATTACTTTAGCGCTTTAAAAACCCATAGCAACAGAACATCCCATAAAATAGCAAACGTTGCATTTCTACACGTGTATACGTCTCGAGAAAGGCGTGGGTTCGCATCGCCAGCCCCAAAATCCGCTGACACTTCAAAATAACAGGCACATGTACCTCGCTTCTAGCGCGTAAGGTTGAAAGGTGATATTACTTCGCTCCGAGCTGTCGTCTGAGATGGACGGATGTTACTATCGCTCTAATAAAACTATTCGACACGACCGCTTCCAAATTTGATTTAATTCCTTTCAGGCTGAGTCTAGCTCCAGCCATGTAAATTTGAGCTAGTTTTCCTTTTCAGGTTGCATTTTAAGAACGAGATGTAATGGATATATTACATATATATATATATATATATATACAGTCGAACCTCCATATATCGAAGTAACAAATTGCCGGAAAAAAATTCGATATATAGAAATTTCGATATATAGAATGGAGCTTAGTTTTATCGTAATTCTCCTAAAAAAATTAAAGCTAATTTTCGTATACGAAGCTCCATTTCTAATTTATATGCGAATCCCATTAAATGAAAGTTAATAACAAAAATGAATTAATATGAAAGATTTATTGAGTACTACATACCTTTAAAAAAGCAATAATCCCGACAGTGGTTATAATGATCACAGTTACATTTTTTATTTATTCAGTCCACTAAAAACTTAATCAGGGACCTTTTCCTCGAATTGAAGTCCACGACATATTGTTTCAAATGCCAAAATTTGGGAGATTTTATTCTAAAGTGGTATAAAATCTCCCAATCTGTCTTGAAAAAAATTTCGATATATAGAGATTTTTTCGATATATAAGAACAATTTTTCTATGTAATGAACATGGAGATTTGCTAATAGTTCGATAGATAGAAAATTTCGATATGTGGAAGTTCGATATATGGAGGTTCGACTGTATATATATATATGTGTGTGTGTGTGTGTGTTAGTTAGTGCGTGTGTGTTAGTTAGTGCGTGTGTGTTAGTTAGTTACCAGCAAAGTTTGAAATTTGACATTCTATAGAATACAGAAATATATAATATTTTATAGAATGCGGAAAACTGGCCGGCAATGTATGAAAAGATTAATATTTCACACATTTCCTAGGCATTGTATAGAATGCCAAATGAAAAACTGGCAATGATTGAAATACATCTTCAATTCCTTTCGAATAGCATGTGGCAAGCCACATGACTTTTAATCCTCCACTCAGGCTCAGAATTTGCATTTTGTGCTTTGTTCGGAAGTGTCGAAATGCGTCATTTTACTTAAATTTGTTCAACCAAAAAATTAGTTTTATACTGTGCTGCACAAAAATGGAAGAGCAAGATATAGTGTTGGAAAAGGAGTCACAGTCAATAGACAGACAACGGCGATTCGAAGATGAACAGTCTAAGCTTCATAATGCTGCATAGTTAATGCTGCAAAAAACAGTTTGCTCTTAACCAAAACTATTTACTAGAAGTTAATAAATTATAATAAAAAAACCAAAATGACTATGAACCACGGGACTATTAATTTTCTGGATCGCTATGATGTGATGTTGGTGCAAAACAAAAGTAAACTCATTTATCCTGTTAAAGCACACGTCAGTACTGTACAGTATTACGTCACAGACACTGAGTTATTTAACATACTTCATGAAACTCATTTGGCTATTGGACATGGAGGACATGATAAAATGTTGAAACAACTTTCAACCAAATGCAGAAAAATTAGACATCATGATATTGAACTCCACCTTTGTGAGACCTGGCAGAAAGTACAAAAAAAGATATTTAAAAGGGTATTGTTGTGAAACCAATGATTTTTTCTGAATTTAATTCCCGTTGTCAGCTAGATGTTATTGATTTTCAGTCTCAGCTAGATAGAGATACAAATTTATTATGGTGTACCAAGATCATCTACCAAAACTTTTGATTCTGAAGCCCCTGACGTCACAAAGAGCTGAATAAGTAGCCTACAACCTAGTGGACATATTCTCATTGCTTGGGGTGACATCTATATGACAGTCTGACAATGGTAGAGAATTTGCCAATAATGGGGTGACCAGTTTGAAGGAGTTTTGGCCAGCACTCAAAATCTTTCATGGGAAGCCTCGCCATTCTCAAAGCCAGGGTAGCGTCGAAAGATCTAATTAAGGTATTGAAAATATGCTCAGTACAGGACAACAAATCTGACCAACGGAGTGAATGACTGCAGTTCGTTCAATTTATGAAAAATAGAGCGTATCATTGTGGAATCAAAAGAACACCATATGAAGCCCATTTTGGCTTCGTATGGTGTTCTTTTTTCTAGGTTCATATTTTATTTTGTTTCTTTAATGAGAAAGCCATAATTTTTGTTTTGTACAACTTTAATTTTTTTTACATATTTTGGATAAAAGTTTTTTAATGGCACTCTTTCATTATTTTTTCAAAATAACATTTGTATTTATGACAAAGGGACGTCTTTTAAATAATAGCCTTATCATGATCTTTTTTTTCATACTTTGCCTAAATAGCATTTGTCGTTCTATAGATTGCTTAGATATTATATATAATGACTAGGGAAACTATATAATGATTCTCATATTTCATACTTTGCCTAAAAATGACAAGGTATTCTATAGAATGCCAGCATTTCATACACTGCCGGTAACATATATATATATATATATATATATATATATATATATATATATTTATATATATATAATCTTGTTTGTAGCTGCATACCTCTGTTACGACATTGAAACCCGTATCATTCTGATGAAGAAATCATAATTACAGACTAAATAAACACGTAATCGAGTTATACTATTTACGTTTATTCACATGAATATATTACATTTTTAGCAGTTGTAATGAGTACATACAATATGATATAATGAGAACATAAATTTAAAAAAATGGATGAGGGCATAATTGTAAAGATACAAAATTATAAAAAAGTTATAAAATTATGTAAAATTAATGTTTGTGAATGGAAATTTTTGTAGCAAAAAAGCAAAACATTCTAACAATGGTGATTAGTTGTTACGCTATGGCATAAACGTTTACATTTATGAACCTTAAAGTTATGTATATATCAGCATTTTGTTGGTAATATGAGTTATATCTTATTTTCAATACTACGTCTTCTAAGTCTTTAGAACATGCATTATACAGATACTAACCTTGTAAAATAAGTTCATAAAGAATCTGAATCTTACATTATATAATACCTGTAATTTATCACATGGAAAAGCAAGATCTGTGAAAACTTCAACACGTATTATATTTTATATTTTTTTCAAGCAACCAAATTTAACAATCAAATTTAATTAATAGTGCTTTCCCTAGTTCCGATTAGCCAGTATTCATGTTCACATTCAAGTTTAGGGTGATTTATTGCCATGTATGGCAACCTGTCAATTACAATTTTGATTCAAAGGTGATTGATACAATTAAAAATAAGTTTCTACGGTATCCGAAGTTAACAAAAATAAATGAAAACATGAAAAATCACAAAATAGCAGTGAAGTGCTATCTAATCGGAGCTAATAGAGTTTAAGAAATGTTCAATTTAAAAATGCATTAAAAAATTAAAAGCTACGATAAAATAGGAAAAAATGGACCTGAGCACACCATAGGAAATTCGGAGAATAAATGAATAAATACAAATGAATATGTATGAATTAACAACTATACAAACTAGAATCTGTAAAAAATATAGGCAGTTCTTAGCTTCACATGCTTTAAGTTAAAAAGAAAAAAAAATAACTGTATCCATCATGACGAACAGCACCTTATGAATGAAAATCTCTGAAGTATAAACAATCATTCTGGGAAAGAAAATGTTTTAAAACAGGAAAATATTTACAATATGATCAAATGTGAAAAATCAACTTTTTAGATAAAGACTTCCTCCTTTGAAATTTACAAATTAATTGCTCTGTACTTTTGTATAATCTCTTGAAAGGTAATTGATATAGCACAAGATATAAACCTAAATTGCTTTACTTCGTCATCTTCCTTTTCAGAATTATAGATAGAAAGATTTGTAAAATGCGCAACCCGTATTCTGTACACTTGCTATTAAAATTTCAAAAGGCGATTTGCACAATCAGAGACAGATAAATCTGCAAATTTGTTCACAGCACATAATCAGTCACAATTGAATCGTTAAAGTATCTATTTACATGATTCCAAGTAAATCGTAATGGGATCATTATTCTATTTGCTGATATGTTCAACCTTGTCTTTTTCCACTGGAGTTTGCATAAAAGGAGCACGATTGAAACGTGGGTATAAGAGTTAGCTGTTCCTCCTAACTACAAGAAGTTTCTAATGTAAATGCTTTTTTACTTTATTTTAACACGCAAGAAAAATGCAAAGAAGGAAGCGAAGTACATTCTCACTAATTTAAAATTCACAGTTGTAGTCAGTGGCTATTCATACAATTGCCATTTTCATTTCGAAATACGACACCTTTTGGCACAAAAAAAGCCAACAAAGTCTAAAATTTTATTATAATACATGATCAATCACAAGTGAATCAATATAGTATCTGTTTTCTCCACATCTTGTCTAAACCTGATTCTGTGAAGTTGGCGAAAAACAGTATGATTGAATCGTGGGTAAAAGTGTTCTCTGGGAACTTCACCTAACTACAAGAAGTTTCTGGTGGACATTCTTATGAGCAGATGTTAGGAATGAAAAATAAATGACACAAGGAAAACTAATATATTCTCACTGATCAAATATGCACAGCTAATGTCAATGGGTATTTATATAGTCGATGTATATTCTGTTGCAGTTGCCATTTACATTTCGACGTCTAATGGCACCAACAGAGCCAACAAAGTTTGAAATTTTTTCGTAATGCATGATCAGTCACAAATGAATCATAATGGTATCTACTTTCTCTTTGCCGCTCTCTATAATCTTGTCTAAGTCTTTTTCTATGGAGTTGGCATAATAACAATACGACTGAAACGTGGGTGTAAGTGTCTGCTGGGAACTCCTCCTAACTCCGAAAAATTTGTGACGAAAATGCTTCTTGACCTTCTCTGAGCAAGTGAAAGCGAGGAAAATGAAAAACCCCTGCAGCGTGTTCAGTATAACAAAGACACACCACACCCAGTCCACATTGACGGCATTTGCCACGATTCCAACAATCCACGTCACGCCCATGATAACAGATAACCTGAAGTACATCAAGTATCTCTTCTTCAGGATAGTTTTCTGAGCATCTTCATCGTTCTTCCTCTTGTTGGTGTGAATTATATATGCGCTGAGCCCGAAGAGTAGGCAATTCAAGCAGGAGAGGGCGATCACAGGACCAGCGAAGAATATCAGTAGAGGAGTTCTCTGACTGAACCAGCATAATTCCTGAAATTCGGGCCTATATCGTTGAGGTAAAACATCCAACACATCGGCAAGAATAGCTAAGATTGCAAATAAAAGTGCTATTCCAAAAACGCTCAGGCAGTAGACACCAAACTTTCGCGGTGTAAACTGAGTGCTGGAAGTTCTTAAACTACCAGTTGCTCTCAAAAGAGACGCGAAGACATCGTATGACATGATGGACATCCACAGAAATGATGCAAGTAGGAAGAAATACGTCACAGATGCAGTGGCAACGCATGCATCCTTATTATCTGCTATGCTCTCGCTGCCGATCAGTAAAAGCAGTAAATAGCTGATAAACAACGACGCACAGAGAGCTGCTAAGTTCCAGCCTGGTAGATTCCTTAGGTCTGGCACTAGGGAAAACACAATAAGATGCAAAATTAGACTGATCATTGATATGCTAAGTCCAATCAAAGTGAGATACGACGTCAAGGTCATTTGTTCTTTGTCCAAAGGTTCATCTGGTGGAAATGGAATACAGAAGCTGAGTGTTTCATTTTTAAGTATGTACAAAGACTCATTTAAGGTCAGGTTGTACGCCGCGATGTGTACGGAACCATTGGATAATAATTGGTATTCATCAGGATCTAAATCAAAAGACAAGCAAGTGGAGAGCGACTCGTGTTTTCCAGCCAAATGTGGTGGTAGCGTCGACTGCCAGGTTGCGTTGCTGAGTGAAGTAGATTCAGTAGTGTTTTCGGATGAACACACAGAGCTGATGGAAATACAGAGAATGCAAGTTATCCAAACTGAGTACATCGTTACTAGTTTTCTGTATACCGTAATCCCGTTCAAAGAAGTAGATTCTTGTCTTACACAAGTGAGGAAAAGAACATCTGCTGTAGGAAGTCCTGAAAAGAAAAAATAGCATAATTGTAAATAGGCTGTACTTCTTGTAATTAATTACGTCAGATATTAATTATTTTGCGCATAATAGTAATAAAGGAAAGTATTATTTATTGTTTCAAAGCCAGGATTCCGATCAAATGTGGATATATGGATTTTTAATGGGCAAATAAATATCAAAAAGGTCTTTTTAAATCCTTTTTTTTCAAATTTCAACTACACTGAGTGGTTTTAAAGCTTTAAAGGAAAACAGTGCATTTCGATTATCATTTCGAATATATGTGTTATAGATTTTTATGTTAGTTAAAGTATTTACTTGTGAGGGAACGTAAACCCTAATTTTGTAGAATATCCAAATGCTTTGCAACAGTGCAACACCTATGAAAACCATCTAAGCCTTATAGAGGGATTTAATAAAGAGGTACTACAAATATGTTGGAAAGGAAATAATTCGATTTTTATTTTTTCTCGAGTACTCGATACCCCAGTACACGAAATCCTTTATATATATATATATATATATATATATATATATATATATACGATCTATTTGCGAGAATGACGCCACATTTTGTAGGAAGATTAAACAAGACGGGGGACGAAGGATTCCGCGAAAAAATAAATTAGTTCCAAAAGTCACCGCTAGGGGAATATTTGGCGATGTGTAATAGAAAATTGAGTGTTAACAAATGCAAATCAATACGGAAATTACCTTTTATTTTGCATTCAAATGAGGTTCAATGTGGCTGCCGTTGTTGTGGACCACATATTGCATTCTGTGCACAGTATGCACAACAGCAGAAAGTAACATGTCTGCAGGAATCTAACGTACAGTCCGTGATATGTTATCCTTCAACGTAGCCAGGTCCTGGACCACTCCTTGATAGACCTTGGACTTAAGGTAACCCCATAGCCAGAAGTCGCATGGGGTAAGATCAGGCGACCGAGGTGGCCATGCAGTTGGAAAGTAGCGGCTAATGACTCTTTCTGTTGTGAATTTCTGTCGTAGCAGCTGTTGCACCCGTACAGCAACGTGTGGAGGGGCTCCATCTTGCATGAAAATGATTTCCCCCAGGCATTGTCTTTGCTGAAGTGCCGAAATGACAAAGCTGTTCAACATGTGGCGATATTTCTCTCCGGTAACAGAACAGGTTTCCGGTCCTGTCGGGGTAATGTTCTCATAGAAGAATGGACCTACGATAAATTCCGCTGTGAACCCACACCAAAAAGTTACCTTTGGTGAATGTAAGGGAATTTCTGTGACTGCATGTGGTGATTTGTCATCCCAAATTCGGCAGTTCTGGGTATTCACAGTTCCATGCAGGTAAAAGTGGGCCTCGTCTCCCCATAAGATTTTCCACGGCCAAGCATCATCCACCTCCATTCTGGCAAGAAAGGTGAGAGCAGAAGTCAATCGCTTATCATGGTCGGGGTACAGTAACTCCTGTACACGGCTGATCTTGTACGGATAGAAGTCGATAATCTTTCGTAAGATTTTCCATACCGTACTGTAAGGCATATCCATATTCCGAGCTAATCCACGAGCGCTAGAGGTGGCAGCAATATTGTCTGGTCCTCTGTCGACAATCGCCGTGGCAACTGCTTCGATTGTATCCTGTGGTACAGGTTTTCGTCCTCTGCCTGACTGAACCTTCAGCGAACCTGTTTTCTCAAACGTCGCAACCATTGCTTTTAGCCCATTAACTGACACAGGACCGTTACCTTTACGCATTTTTTTGTGCGTTCTAAAAGCACGAAGAGCGGCTGACGCGTTGCACTGGTTGAGGTAAAAGAATTTGACCAGTAACGCACGCTCGACTAAAGAAGGAGACATTGCACATAAACTTTCAATCCGATTGATTCGAAACGTAACACATTGCCTTTTAAAACCCAAGCAGCTGGCACTGTGCCAATGGATGTAACGTGAAATTTGAATAAAGAACTTCTTCTTCTGCTCAGCGTACGTGATATTGCAGATCACGAGACTTTATCGGTGTTTATGTAGATTTTACGCTTCTTTAAAAGTGTTGCCATATTGCACTTGAACTAAATAAGAAAATGTGCATAATAAAAGGTAATTTTATTCCGTATTAATTTGCATTTGTTAATACTCTATTTTCCATTACACAGCGCCAAATATTCCCCTAGCGGTGACTTTTGGAACTAATTTATTTTTTCGCGGAATCCTTCGTCCCCCGTGTTGTTTAATATTCCTACAAAATGTGGCGTCATTCTCGCAAATAGATTGCGCTACAGAACACTGTGAGCACTGTCAGTTTAATTATGGCCACCCGGTATATATATATATATATATATATATATATATATATATATATATATATATATATATATATATGTGTGTGTGTGTGTGTGTGTGTGTGTGTGTGTGTGTATGCATACATACGGACATGTATATTTATAAATATAGGTTCCTTTATTTTTTAAGTATAACTTGAATTTCTATTAATATTTGCCTATTTTTTATCCCGAATTTTGTTTCTCAATTACATATTATTTTACCTTGAACATGCCCCCCCCCCCCGGCGCACATCCGCAATACTATCATTTTAAAATTCTGTTGTCATAAAAGTCATTGAATCCATTATCATTAAATAACTACTTCCTGGTTTTCAGTTGCTTGGAGGACACTTATGGTAGCATGAGAATATTCACAGCAATGATAAATATCAATCACTGACAGAAACTTCCTCCTTGTTTGATTATATGTGCACATAGGTCTGGGAGATTCGCATACAATCTTCCTTAACATATTCCTCGAAACATTTGAATGTATGATCTCTACTCGCAAAGAAAGTTTTTCTAAAAAGGTGCAGTTTATCTACAGGTGCAGAGTACTACGGAATAAGTTCAAAGGCAGAAAATAACTTATATGACTGGCAATTTTTTTAAAGATATACGAGTACAAAATATTTTTAAAACTTAATTCTAAGTCTGAATAGCTGGATGCGTTTTATTGTACCTTTCTCTGTTTTTCATATAGTATATACTAAGCTATAACTATATATACATACATACATATATATAATATATATATTTAAACATAAATAAATAAATAAATATATATATATATATATATATATACATATATATATACACACACTCCCACATAAAAAATACGCACCCAGGAGAAATCGAGCTACTATCACGAAACTTGGCAGGAATGTTGTCTAGTAAGAGATATTAAAATAATTAAAAGTCGGTCGCCAATGAGACAAGGGTAAGCGCACTATGCGCATACAGGATGCGCAGCTGGGAGAGTTTAAAAGCGTGATTGCTCGTGCCATAGGGTTATTCAATAATATATATGCTATATATATATATATATATATATATATATATATATATATATATATATATATATATATATATACAGTGGTACTTCGGTACTCGTTTCAGGTATTCGTTTCTGGAGGCACGACGAGTACCGACCGAATTTTTTCCAACAGGACTAATGTAAATTGGATAAATTCGTTCCTGGAAACCAGAAATTTAACATTTTATTAGGCAATTTATAAATGGATGGGGTTGTTTTTTTATGCAAAATCCTTAAAATATACAGACATAACTTAAAAGAATAATTAGATAAAATAAAATAAAATTTATTTTCACTCAATTTGTACTGAAAGGAATTGATGACCGAATGGGACGAACGGGATAGTAGCGAAGTAGTGGAGGAAAGAAGTTATTGCTTGGAAGAGGGAGGAGGGTTGGGAAAGTGGGGTCTGGCTTTAAACATTTCAGTTCTCTCAGCACTCATTCCACGCTTGTCTTTTAAATCTTCGGAATGTATTTCTCTTGCCTTCTCGCAAATTACTGCCTCGGATCTGCTATCACCTGCCAACTGTTTATCGTTAATCCAAATGTGCCACAATGGATTAACGATAATTTCTTAATATTTGTCTAATATGTGTGATCTTTGCTTGGTCACAGCTTGCAAACCTCTACCAACACTGGTTCCTTCAAAAGTTCATTTATTTTTCACTATCGAAGACAAAGTGGATCTAGACATTTTGTACTGTGCAACAAGATCAGACACGCGGCTACCACGCTCTTATTTAGCAATTATCTCCATTTCCTGTTCTATCATGATTCTCGCTATTTTTTCTTTTATACTGAGAGGTATCTCTAAACTTCTTCGAACTTATAATGGCTTATAAGGGAAAAAATAAGCACCGATTGGAAAAAGGACCACAAAGAGGTACATTGTGAAATATGTATTTTTCCGCACTGAGCACAAACTAACACGAGAACAGCGAGACAGTATTTATATATATATATATATATATATATATATATATATATATATATATATATATATATATATATATTTTTATATATATATATATATATATATATATATATATATATATATATATATATATATATATATATATATATATATATATATATATGTATATATATATGTATATATATTTATATATATATATATATGTATATATATATACATATATATACATATATATATATACATATATATATACATATATATATATATATAGACACACACATATATATATATATATATATATATATATATATATATATATATATATATATATGTATATATATATACATGCATATGTATATGTATGTGTCTGTAGGGGGAGTGAATAAATAGATAGGTTATACATTTATGTTTTTAAGTGAAAGACTCAATGGAATAAAATCTATTCAGTAAAGTGAAAATAAGAATCATGCTAATATCAGAGACCTTAATTTATTTTAGATCATTTCGTCAGTGATGAGCTTAAGATCTTTTGAGCTCGTTTCTCTTTTTATTTCACAGTCCCGGTTTCTACCTCCGCAAAGAAAGTGCTTACGTAATACCACGTGTGAAAAAATTTCGCTTTATTTCGTTTCAACCGGTTGTGTCTTATGAAGACGTTACATATTTCAGTGAAATTTATGTTGATGACGTGTTAGAAATATTAGGCTCAATGATCAATAATTTTTATGTATTGCAAATTATATATATAAATATATATACATATATATACTCTAAGCGGCCACTTTATTATGACTACCTGACAGTTTTATGCAAATGAGCTATTGTCTCACAGTATTGTTGCAAGAGGACTAGATATTTATGAAATTCGAATGCAGGACAAGTGAACCATCAATTGCACTGTGTTGCTTGCGAAGATATGGACAAAAAGCATGAATTAACTGAGTTTGAACGCGGGAGGATTGTAGGCGCTCGAAGCGTCGGAACCAGTATCAGCAAAACTGCTGCTCTTGTGAAGTGTTCTAGAGCAGCAGTTATTAATGTTTACAGAGAGTTGACTACCATGCAGAAAACTGGGACTCAACGTCAGGCTTGTGGTCGTCAGAGGCTATTGAATGCTCGATCTGAAAGGTGACTTGCCAGAGTTGTCCAGACCAACAGAAGAGCAACAGTACGTCAATTAGCGGGGTATCTTAATAAAGGAGCAACTAAGAACGTCTCTGATATATATATATATATATATATATATATATATATATATATATATATATATATATATATATATATATATATATATATATATATATATATATATATATATCTATGTATATATGTATATATATATATATATATATATATATATATATATATACATGTATATATATATATATATATATATATATATATATATGTATATATGTATATATATATATATATCTATGTATATATGTATATATATATATATATATATATATATATATATATATATATATATATATATATATATATATATATATATATATATATATATATATATATATATATATATATATATATAAATAACCCCCTTAATGACCGTTCTTACAAAGAGGGTGTGAAATTTCCCGTTGTAAAGAGGGAATCGGAAAAATGGGCCCCGTAAGCTAAAGGTTAATACGCACATTAAACAAAGATTTAACCTCCACAACGCCATTTCCTTAATTATGACTTGCTATTCATTGGACACAAACACACATAACGTTTAAATCACTTTGAATAATTATTCTTCTTAGTCCCAAATTAATTGAACCAAAACTGTCATTAAATGGCGTCCGCATTTGACTGCCAATTGCGCGCATTAAACTGAGACAGAACCAAAACAACGTCATTCCTCTCTGTATGCAACAACTAGACAACACACTCACTACTGGTTACAAGCGCAACACTCTCTAATTTACATATATATGTATCACGTGCGTGAGATGGAAAGCCTCTGCATTACTTCTTCATTAGGAATGAAGAGCACGTGCGGCGAACAAACTATTTCTAGGTCAGCGGTAGAGAGCTTCGGTTTCCTAAGTACTTTATCACGTTTATGCTTTCGATTCACTGATGATCTGCCCGTTAGAAAGGAAAAAAAAAACCAAAAAAACTCTTGGGTTCTTAGATGTAGGGAAATTGGCTTCTCTAATGATCTTCAAATTTTTTTTTTTCAAAATGTAGAAAAAATTTTTCCCCACTATGTTCTTAGATTTAGTGCAGTGATTCCTAACCTTTCGTTGATCAGGGACCACTTATCGGAAATAAAAAATAAAATCGTCGAGGACCCTCCCTCAAACGACCCTTTCAGAGACAAAAAAATGGGATTACTTTTCTGAATAAACAAACTGTCTGTGATAAACAGTTTTCATAATAAAGTTTCAAATAAACTTACTAACAGTAACAATTTGAACGTAAAAGTGAACTTAACAGCAAACGTTAAAAGCCTTTGAACACTTAAAGTTTAGTGACATTTATCGGACTGCATTTGATTTACTATCTGTAAAATGGCTCTGATGCTGCTACTAGGAGGTGAAGAAAATTTATTACGACTTTTTAAGCAGAGCATGGATTTTTTCATACTCGAAACGTCGGAAAACAAAATAAATTTTGAAATTTTTAGAATATGCAATAAAAATTCGGAACAATACCTTACTTTGTTCTCAATTTTATAAAGTTGTAAAATTCTCGGTCGGTTTGAAACAATGAAACCAATTTTTTTATATCACTGATGACTTCACGATATATATATATATATATATATATATATATATATGTATATATACATAAATATACACATATATATATTATATATACACATACATACATACATATATATATATATATATATGTATGTATATATACATAAATGTACACATATATATATTATATATACACATACATACATACATACATATATATATATATATATATATATATATATATATATATAGTTTACAAATGTAAATTACTTAATATGAAACAAAAAAGAGTAAATAAATTTTAGGCGCTAAGCTGCTCACAAAAATATTTACGATATATAGATATTTAAAATTAAGATAATTAAAAGGGCAGATGTGACCATTTAATACTCCTCTAACCTGAAATAAGATTGACATATATAAATAGGCAAAAAACGGAATTGGAGGTGGTATAGTTGATGACTGGGGGGGGGGGTTGTGACCCCCCAACCCCGGTTAAACATGTTTTAAGCCAGGCAACACTCCTTGAGGTCGGCTATAGCACCAAGACAGTAATAAAAAATTATGAAAAGGAAAATATTTTAGGTGAAATAGATAAGTTAAACCAGATAATTTACTAATGTAGTCAACTAACATAATTACAAGATGAATAGAATGAAAAAAATCTTAATACTATCCAGCCGGTTAGCACCGGCTCTGTAGAACCGATACCAGCATTAATTATTGGTTCTTCAGGACCGGTGGGAACCGGCTAAATCTCATCACTGTATATTTCCCGAGATAAAAGTATTTTTGTCTCAGGATCTGAGATAAAAGTATGTTTAATGTTTTACCTCAAATCGTTGAAAACATCAAATGATTTGATAATCCTTCTAAAAGCAATAAGTTTTAACTCTGCACTTGTCGCGCGGCGTCCCACAAACGCCAGTAGCACTTTGTTTACATTTTGCGTATTGTTAGATTGCTTTGTATGCCCAGCAGATGTCAATGCTTTCGAAGTGTTTATGTATGAGTCATAGCTAATAAACGAAACTCCTGCAGTTTGTATCATTCTTTTATAGTAAACGGATATATCCCAAAACACCTGATTGGCGTTTCACCAAATTTGTAAAAATTCCTAGTAGAAATACATTTTTTTTTCGATTGGTTTATTTTTATTTATCCTATTGTAAAAATTTCCTATAATTTTTTTCCATTTGATTGATTTTCATTTGTAAAAATTACTTACAGAATTTCTTTTTTTTTTCATTTGCTTCAGTTTATTTTATTGTAAAAAGTTCATATAAAATTACATTTAAAAAATTTATTGGTTTTCATTAACATCCATCATGTCTTTAACTTACTGTGATAATAAACATTTATTTACAAATAGAATAACTGAAACCTAAATAAGATAGAGTGGGGTCTATCAGACGCCACCCGACTATGCCTGCAAATTTTAAATACACAACCAGTGCAGGGTTAAATCACGTTTTTCTATTTTTCACTCACGTTTTTCAGGGTTAAATCACGTTATTTTATTTTTAAGTTTTAAGCTCAATTGTGTTTTTTTATGCGGAAATATTCGGGTACTTTGTTCCCAGATTTCTCTGTTATGTTTAAATTTAACATATAAAAAAAATTAAAATATTCACATGCTATTGACTCTGAAAGACAATTAAATGTTATCAGTGCTGCCTAGGGATTGCAGAACCCGGGGGTACACGTGGGAAATTACTGCAACTGGAAACCTGGTTCCAGTGGTTGTAAAATCGGTTATTCTAAAGTAGTATATTTTAGGCTAGAAAAGCAACATTTTAATGGGGGATAAACAGTTTTATCATGCTTCACAGTTTATCTCTATCTAGATCTTATGGAAACCTTCGTCTCTCTCTCTCTCTCTCTCTCTCTCTCTCTCTATATATATATATATATATATATATATATATATATATATATATATATATATATATATATATATATATATATATATGTATCTTCAGCCGATTCCCACTGGTTCTGTAGCACCGATACTTGCATTAGGTATCGATTCTTCCGGACCGCCGGTATCGATTCTTCCGGACCCACTGGTTCTGTACAACCGATACCTGTATTAGGTATCGATTCTTCCGGACCGCCGGTATCGATTCTTCCGGACCCACTGGTTCTGTAGAACCGATACATGCATTAGGTATCGATTCTTCCGGACCGGTGAGAACCGGCGAAATCTCATCACTGTATATATCCTGAGATAAAAGTATTTTTGTCTCTGGATCTGAGATAAGAGTATGTTTAATGTTTTACCTCAAATCATTAAAAACATCAAATGATTTGATAATCCTTCTAAAAGCAATAAGTTTTAACTCTGCACTTGTTGCGCGGCGTCTCGCAGACGCCAGTAACACTTTGTTTACATTTTGCGTATTTTTGGATTACTCTGTATGCCCAGAAGATGTCAATACGCCAGTTAAGTCAATCCATAGTATTAACTATTAGATCCTTTTCAGTCATCTCGGAGGTCAATCCCCTTCTGCTGTCAAAAGATATGCCATCGAGTGACATTTGATTCTATTGGTTTATATCATATAAAATTTTCAATAGAAATTTTGATTATTTCAGTTATAAACAACAAAAATATATTGTATTTTGTATTGTTCAAAAGTATACATTCTTGTCTTCGAAGAATTTCGAATCTAGTGCAAACTGAATAGAAAAACATGAACTTTCACACGGAAAAAAAAAGCAAGCCAGAATTCGGTAGTTTCGGGTTTTAGAAACCATTTCCTTAAATTAACCTTTATTAAAATAAATGTATTTTGTTTCTTTTGCAATGTACTAAAATTCTTTACAGTCTATATATTTAAGTTGCTAAGCGGATTTTTTGGGCAATCCGTCTGAGAAAACTAATTTAGTTTACTTCATTTTGGTCTTAAACGAAATATTTTAATCTATAGATGTGTCAAATTAGGTTTATGTAACAACAATTTCTATTAATTAGCGATAATTTACAATTAAAAATTGCTTTCTGCGCATGCTCAGTGACATGCTTAAATATGGCTTTACATACTCGCTAAGCACGAGTTCGCATAAAAATATTAATTTGTTTATGCTCATGCTCAGTGACATGTTTAAATCTGGCTTTAGATACTCGCTAAACACGAAGCCGCATAAAAATATTAATTTGTTTATGCTCATGCTCAGTTACATGTTTAAATCGGGCTTTAGGTACTCGCTAAGCACGAAGCCGCATAAAAATATTAATTTGTTTATGCTCATGCTCAGTGACATGTTTGATATCTGGCTTTAGATACTTACTAAGCACGAGGCCGGATAAGAAAGTTAATTTGTTTATTCCGAGGAATCTCTCTAGGTCTGTCTCTACCATTTTTATTTTTAATTCTTTTGTGAGATATATAATTAAACCTGATGAAAATTGTTTATTGAGTAACCATATTTCTTTTCACTGGATTCAATAGTAATTTTTAAAAGGGTATTTCTATGTTCTTAATATCATGGTTTTCAACATTTGGCAATGATGTCTTGAGTATAATTTGTGTATTAGTACATTAATTTACTATCCAGCCGTCATGTCTTGACGGGTACCAACAAGTACAAATATTTTTCATTAATATTAATGGCAAGTATTTTGTGGTCCATGAATTATTCAAACTCGGATAATGCTCGTGTACCCGGTTAAAACTTGAAACTCAACTAACAACCGGTTAAAACATGAAACTCAACTAACAACCGGTTAAAACTTGAAACTCAACTTGAAACAAACTTGAAACCCGGTTCTTAATTTTCAGTTCGTTTCTGAAATTCTTAGTACTGCCAGATGACAAGTTGTCTAATTTTCTTCTTATGAGATTACTAGCTAAATACCCGTACCTCGCTACGGAGTACATTCAAATTAAATACAACGATCAATGTATGCAATTAATGGCAAAAAATATATCTATATATATATTTATAATAAATAGAATGATCAATGTATGCAATTGATGTAATAAAAGGAAAAATATATATTTATAAAAAATCGTAACGGATATTTTTATAGACAAAATAATGTAGAAGAAAATATTGAAATTAAATCTAATAGAGCATACTAAAAGATATGGTGCAGTTAATATAGTACAGTTCGAGGAACATATCTTTTACTATATTTTAATTTTTTTTTTATTTTTGGATATGTCCAATCGTCTGCTGCATTAGCAAGAAATTTTTTTTTGTCTATTTCGTTTCTATGCACGTGACGCAAAATTAATTTAAAGAATCACAAAAAGAAAAGATACCACGTGATCAGCATTTAATAAATTAAATTCTAAAAATTAATCTTTAAAAATTCACCAAAATTCAGAAAATGGAGGCAAAGATTCGAAAGGGATTTCACTTTAAAGGAATTTTTATAATCTTTCTCTTGATATAAGTTTTATAACCATCAAATGATTATTTTAAATGCAAACTTTAAAAAAGTTCCAAAAACAACTTAAAAATCTACATATATAAAACGCGTAGGTATGCGGCACAAAAATGACTATATTTCTACACTCCGATTGGCAACAGCTGCAACTACCAGATGTAAACATTACCGGCCATCCGCAATTTGCAACCGCGTGTAAACATGATTTACGCACTGAAATCAGGAATGATCGAAAGCGAGTTGCACGATGAAGTGAAATTTGGGAACCGTCTCAAGAAAGAGAGAGAAGAAGAAATAATTCATTACGAGAGAGGCGTGAAAGAGAGCATAAATGATGGCGAAGTTAGGCTTAACCGTCACCGGCATAGCAACCGAGAGCCAGTAATAGTTAATTTTCTACACTTCTGCCAGTACGTGAAGAAATTTTCCCAACAATTTATTATTTGATATGATTAAGTGTAGATAAGTGAATTGTGAACAATAGAACATACAGAGAGTGATGTAATCCACACTATATTTGAGTACTTGCTGAATTTTTACTCCATTTTTTTCAGTGCAAAAAATTTTCCCCAACAATTTCTTATTTGATGTAATACTAAAGCGTATAGATATCTTAATTTTGAAAAATTGTACATACAGAGGGATGCAATTTTTAAAATCATTGGTGTTGGGTTTCTCAGTCTTTAACTCTGTTTTTAAGTAATGGAAATTCACATTTTTTAATCACTGTTTTAGAATCAGCCTTATAGAGAATACCCCTTAACAACGTATATTTATGATGACTATAAGAATAATCGCCATACAAAATTTCAGTTCTTTAGGTCCAGCGGTTTGGCCTGTGCGTTATATGTCAGTCAGTCAGTTACGGAACTGTTATATATATAGAGATGGATGAGAGGGAAAGTTATCACCAGACTTTCAGTTATTATCAGTGAAAATATTATTTTTAATATCAAGAAAGCTAAACATACGCGTATGTGCCAGTTCCTTGAAGATGTTGAGTCACTTCCCTATTTAATGCGTAATGCCTAAGATGGGAATTACCATAATTTAAGACGCAATGCACGAACAAGCTATTTTTTAAAAAAATTCATTCATGGAGGGATAAAGGTTTTTTTTTTGCCTCTACAAACCGGAACT
>OU015503.1:75004211-75076711 GCA_907164885.2 Dolomedes plantarius
AGATGATAGAGAAAACCAGTAATAGCTCTAAAGCTACTTGCAGCCAGGAACAAATGACATGAAAAGAAAAGTATGAAAGAGGTTTTAGACAGCATTTCTTCATCAGCGGTGTCAATGCTGTCTAAAAACCAATGGATTGTTTCCGATGAGTATGATCTATAGAATAAACACACTCAGACACCGTACAATCCATGAAAAATAGAAGAATTGATTAAAAATTGAATAAAGATTGAATAATAGTACTTAACCAAAGAAAACCAAGCCTGGCGCTAGACAGAGTGGAAGTTAAGTACTTGTAACCGCAAGATGACTGACGTCACAAAACTTGCAACCATGGAGGTAGTGGATTCTCAGTTACAGAATTACTTAGGTTACCGTATTTTAGGACTATTATACCCTTAATAATTTAGTTTTTTTTTATTATTACTAAGAGTTATTTTATTATTATTTTTATTTATATATATATATATATATATATATATATATATATATATATATATATATATATATAAACAACATTTTTTTTGTTATCATTCCTGAACAGGCCACCCTTCTAAACGGCCATATTTTATTCAGAACCGAACTTTCAAAAACATTTTAATTGAAGCTACTGACTTTTAACAAGCTGGGGCATTGGAGTAAAGGTTTTATTAACGAGAACTCCAATGATTCCATCAGATTTGCAGTTTAATTTCAAACGGATGCAATTCCCGGCAGAGCAATAAATAAAGCACGGGGACAGACATGTAATGTGGCTAAATTTGCATAAACTTTTTCTCATGGAAATCTTTACGTGGCCCATTCGCGTGTCACCTCAAAACGAAATCGTTTCGTGTCTACGTCAGGATGAAAAATGACCAATGTCGTCTACAAGGAAATCCTATAGGACCTCAGTTAAAAAAGCCACTGTCGTAAATTCAAATTGCTCCCGTGCGAAGGTGGGTCAAGTCGCTATTGTATTATATTTAAATTATTATTGCAAGCGTGGCTTCAATATATTTCATGTTCTCTTTGGTTTTAGGCTGCTGTGTACTAACTCTATTGGGTTCGCTCACCTCAATGTTTACCTACGGAGAACATTTGTCTGCTATTTCCGGCCACAAGTATGCTGATATTCCAATAAAAAAAGGTATTTTCAGATAGCCAGAACTTTTCTGCACCTTGCAGCAGGATTCATTTTATAAATTTCGTCCACCAAAGGTACACTGCTGGCCACCCTAATTGCAACACCAAGAAAGACAAGAGATATCACAACAAAATTTATTTTGTAGATAACATGTTGACCAAGTATCAAATGATTAAATTTATAGACTTCTGTGAAGTGTGGTTCCTGCCAAAATCAGTAGCCAGAGTAGCCGCCATTGTTGGAGATCACCGCTGCCATACGCCTCGGCATTGATTCAAAGAGACTTTGGATGAGTTCTTGGGGTACAGCAGACCAAGCAGCTTCCACACGTTGCCAAAGTTGATCTGCTGTGGCAGCTGGGGATGGAATCTGGGTCAATCGTAGAGCAACCATGGACCACATGTTTTCTATCGGCGAAAGATCCGGAGAGCGAGGCAGCCAGGGAAGCAATTCAATCTGGCGTTTGATGAAGAACCGTTGGACAATGCGTGCCACGTGTGGTCGAATTATCCTGTTGAAATTATCCTGTGAATTATCCGGTCGAATTATCCTGTGAATTATCCTGTTGAAATATGGCTGTGGGCAAGCCCTGAAGGTAAGGAAGGACAACTGGCTCCAACACCTCGGAGATGTAGCGCTGGCTGTTTAAAGTACCGACAATGCGTACTAGAGGTGTGCGAGAGTGATATCCAATACCACCCCATACCATAATACCGGTGCAGGACCAGTCTGGCTGTGCATAACGCAGCTGTTCAGCATCCTCTCTTCACGGTGTCTCCAGACTCGAATGCGACCATCGTGGTGTTGCAGACAGAAGCGTGACTCGTCAGTAAAGACAATTTCATTCCATTCTACCGTCCACATCCTTCTGTCATCGCACCATTGGCGGCGGAGACGTCTGTGGTTCTGCGTCAAGGGTAGACAAAGCAATGGACGTCTTGCGGACAGACCACTCTGCTGTAAACGGCGTCGAATAGTACGCGCAGAAACTGGATGATGCGTTACAGACTGCATGTGCTGTGCTATGGTTCGTGATGTGACTGAACGATCCATCACTACCATGCGCACAATTTGCCTGTCATCACGTGAAGTGGTGCGCTGAGGTGGACGCGATCGAACACGCCGGTCCGTCGTACCCTCCTGCATCCAACGATCACATATCCGCATTACAGTTGTTTGGTTTCGTCCAACACGACTACCGATTTCCCTGAAAGATAATCCACAATCTCGGTAGGCCACTATCCTTCCTCTGTCGAACTCGGATACTTGATCAAAAAATAATCGCTGTTTTCGACTAGGCATAATTGATCGTTTTTTTGAAAAAACCACAAGAAAAACACAATTGCCGAACTTGAAATCGTCGAAATCTCCAACCCTTAAATAGCGCTTTGTAGTGGCGCCACAGGCGCGCGTGATGTGCGACTGCTCTGAAATTCTAATCATTTGCATATCTCACCTCCGCTAATGCATGTTGTAAATTTCATGTTATTTGCCTGTTTCCTTCAGGGTGTTGCATTTACAGTGGCCAGCAGTGTATTTAGGAGCTTTTAAAACACACTAGACTAGATTTTTTCTTGAATAATTTAAAATCGTATATATTATTTGAATTATTAAAAAAAACGCAATATTCCCAAATATGTACACTTTCTTTCTCTATTACACATGTCTCTATTACACATTCTCTATTTCACATGTCAGTGTTTAATCAGTGCGTACGTAGTAATTCATTCTAAAATACCTTATTTAGAACGTCTTACTCCAACACGTAACTTACCTATAAATTCTTCTTCAAAACCTACACTACCACGCAAGTAGTAAATAACTTGAAATTAGATCTTTTGATAAAATGCTCAAGTTTTTTAAAATACTTTTACTTTAATTTTATATTTTGGAAACACACATAGAAAATGCATAATTTCAAATTCAGTTTCTTGCATCTGAAAAAAGATCTTTCGTTAAAATGCTCCAGTGTAGAATATTCAGAACGTCTTACTCCAACACGTAACTTACCTATATATACTTCTAAAAAAACTTGGTCCTAAATACTCTAAAGCAAATGAAGGCCTTATTTGAATAGTGGTCTAACTCTATTCTTATTCACTTTGAGATATAGAGCCTTAAAGTCTAATGGGTACTGAGAAATGACAAATGACTGCTGAAGGCTGATTTGTAATGCCCTCTGTTGGCAGCAGAAATAAGCTGGAGGTGGGCCAGTTTAAAAATAAGATAGAAATGACTTGTATGAACAAGATAGTGAGGGTAACTCATTTTTTTAAAAGTGGAGTTAGACCACTATTCAAATAAGGCTTTCAAATATTGCTTTTGATACCTTCTGGGCTTTCACGAACTTAAACTAGTCGAATCTTTACACCATTTCACTTCTTCGACACTTGTTAATCATTTTGCTGTGTCATACCTCCAAATTAGCCTACCTCTGACATTTTCGACTGTCTTTCTTGGGTGGGAGCTGTTCAAAGTTTTGCGATGTACAGGGTGTCCGGGCTAAACATATCCAAAAGTCATGACTTATTTTTACGGAACTACTTACCTATTAGAATTTAAAAAATTATGTAAATAGAAATACCAACACACTAAGTTTTAATATCAATTATAGATTTCGATCATAGTATCATAGATTTCGATGGGTGCACCTTTTGTAGCACAACAAACGTCTAAATAGCAATCCAGTTCTCTCCAAGTGTTTCGTAGCATATCAGTAGTTATTACACGAATTGCTTAGGCTTATTTGCCTATTATTAGACTTATTTGCTTAGGGATTCATTAAATCCGTTGTGTATAAACAAAAAATTTAAACTGTGGATAATTTAAGAAGCGTATCATTCAAGCAATTCGTGTAATAACTACTGTTATGCTACGAAACACTTGGAGAGAACTGGATTACCATTTAGACATTTGTCGTGCTACAAAAGGTGCACACATCGAAATCTATGATACTACTAGCTGAAAACCCGCAATTAGCTACGGAGTACATTCAAATTAAATACAATGGTCAATGTATGCAATTAATGCCAATATATATATATATATATATATATATATATATATATATATATATATATACATATATATATACATATATATATATATATATATATATATATATATATATATATATATATATATATATATATATATATATATATATATATAATAAATACGACGATGTATATATACAATTGATGTAGAAAAAATATATATATATTTATAAAAAAATCATTAGGGATATTTTTATAGACAAAATAATGTCCAATCTTTTTTTTATCTATTTTTTTTTTATCTATTTAGTTGTTATGCACGTGACGATAAATTTATTTAAAGTACCAGAAAAAGAAATCACGTGATCAGCATTTAATAAATTAAATTTTAAAAATTAATATTTAAAAATTCACCAAAAATCAGAAAATAGAGGTAAAGATTTGAAAAAGATTTCATTTTAAAGGAATTTTCATGATCTTTCTCGTGATATAAATTTTATAACCCTCAAATTATTATTTTAAATGCAAACTTAAAAAAAGTTACTAAAACAGCTTAAAAATTTAATTTAAAAAATCTAAGAAGAATTTTTCAAAAATCTCTCTTACTGCATCCCTGCACTATAAGAAGAATCGCTATGCAAAATTTCAGCCCTTTAGGTCCAGCGGTTTGGTCTGTGCGTTGTATGTCAGTCAGTGAGTCAGTTACGGAACTGCTTTATATATATAGATGATCGAAATCTGTTATTCATATTAAAACTTGGTGAGATGTTGTTTCTATTTAAATATTTTTTTAAAAATTCTAATGGGTAGTTCCATAAAAATAAGCATACTTTTGCATACTTTTAGCCCGGACATCCTGTATTACTGAAAAAAAAATGTAAGTTTCAATGGGGACTTGAAGAATACTGGTTGGTAATTTAATGCCTTAATGCATCAACTGGGACATTCAAGAAATTTAGAGCTTATCACAGATCATGGGTTTACAGTACTAAACAATCTTAGATTTTGTCAGAAAGGAAAATTTTTCTGTTAATTTCGAGGTCACTGTTTCACCTCGCTATTCCCTTCAGCTCAGGATCTGGAGGTAACTCAGCCATTGTCCTCTTAACACATTCACGTATGTTTGGCAAAAATGAAAAATCTAAATAACTTTAATTCTACTCTTAAAAATATCTCCTTTTTCTTCCTCTCAGCATATCACACCAAGCCGAAATATTTGTGTAATCAGAGTAATTAATGAAACGGCAGAGAAGCAAGGAGATCATTCCAACCGATTTAATCACTGCCTATTGATAAGGAAACGCATGGTTGATGATCCTCATTAATTGCTCCATTAAGAATCGATAGATCAATGGATAATATCCTCAATCTCTTTAATGGGTTAAAGGGTTAGTGGTTTACATCGTAGGAGTATGAGTGAATTCTGTTTATTCTATTTTAATTGCAATACTCATATGTCTGAAATCTATTCCATTTTAATTCAGTCACGCCACGATTCTGCGTTTTTAATAACTAGGCCACTCCTCAAAAAAATCTTACGGCAGGAGAATACTTAAAATCGAGGTTGCACAAAAGCAATCTGTACAGGAAGAAAACAAAATTTATACGTTGTGCAACGAAATACACAGACAACCATTTAAATAAACACAGACTATAAATCGAAGCCAAACAAAAATTGTAATTTTTAGCTTAATAATTTAAATTTACATTGACTACATTTAATTTTGAAGAACTGGAATTTTTGCTGGAATATTATTATTTATTTTAATTTTATAAGAATGCTTAAAATCGAGGTTCCCCAAAAGCAGTCTGTGAAGGTAGAAAAAAAAATATTATACGTTGTAAAACGAAACACAAAAATTATCATTAAGATAAATAAGGACTATAGAAAAAATTAACTTTTAGCTTGAGAATTTGAATTTACATTGCCTAGATTGAATTTTGAAGAACTTTAATTTTTTATGGAATATTTGCTTATTTGTTTTAAATTCAAGAGAATGTTTAAAATCGGGGTTACGCAAAAGCAGTTCGTTCAGGTAGAAACAAAGTTTATACGTTGTAAAACGAAACACAAAGACAATCATTAAGATAAATAGGGACTATAGATCGAAGGAAAAAAAATTAATTTTCAGCTTAAAAATTTAAATTTACATTGCCTAGATTGAATTTTGAAGAACTGTAATTTTTTATGGAATATTTGTTTATTTCTTATAATTTTAAGAGAATGCTTAAAATCGGGGTTCCGCAAAAGCTGTCTGTTCAGGTAGAAAATAAATTTATACGTTGTAAAATGAAACATAGACATAGTCATCAAAATAAATAGGGACCATAAATCGAAGCAAAAAACATTTTAATTTTTAGCTTAACAATTTAAATTTACATTGCCTAGATAGAATTTTGAAAATTATACTTTTTTATGAAATATTTGCTTATTTGTTATAATTTCAAGAAAATGCGTAAAAACAAGGTTCCACAAAAGCCGTCTGTGCAGGTAGAACAAAATTTTTACGTTGTAAAACGAAACACAGAGACAATCATTGAGATAAATAGGGACTATAGATCGAAGCAAAAAAACAATTTAATTTTTAGGTAAAAAATTAATATTTACACTACTTCCAATGAATTTTGAATAAATTGTAATTTTTGCTGGAATATTGTTTATTTGTTGGATTTTAAGAGAATGCTTAAAACTGAAGTTCCACAAAAGCAGTCTGTGGAGGTCGAAATAAAATTTATACGTTGTAAAACGAAACACAGAGACAATCATTAAGATAAATAGGGACTATAGATCGGAGCAAAAAACAATTTAATTTTTAGGTAAAAAATTAACATTTATACTACTTCTATTGAATTTTGAATAAATGGTAGTTTTTTATGGCATATTGTTTATTTGTTTTAATTTTTAAAAAATGCTTAAAATCGAGGTTCTACAAAAGCAGTCTGTGCAGGTAGAAACAAAGTTTATACGTTGTAAAACGAAACACAAAGACAATCATTAAGATAAATAGGGACTATAGATCGAATAAAAAAAAATTAATTTTCAGCTTAAAAATTTAAATTTACATTGCCTAGATTGAATTTTGAAGAACTGTAATTTTTTATGGAATATATGTTTATTTCTTATAATTTTAAGAGAGTGCTTAAAATTGGGGTTCCGCAAAAGCAGTCTGTTCAGGTAGGAAATAAATTTATACGTTGTAAAATGAAACATAGACAGAGTCATCAAGATAAATAGGGACCATAAATCGAAGCAAAAAACAATTTAATTTTTAGCTTAATAATTTGAATTTACATTGCCTAGATAGAATTTTGACAAATTATAATTTTTTATGAAATATTTGTTTATTTCTTATAATTTCAAGAAAATGCGTAAAATCGAGGTTCCACAAAAGCAGTCTGTGCAGGTAGAACAAATTTTTTACGTTGTAAAACGAAACACAGAGACAATCATTGAGATAAATAGGGACTATAGATCGAAGCAAAAAAACAATTTAATTTTTAGGTAAAAAATTAACATTTATACTACTTCTCTTGAATTTTGAATAAATATAAGTTTTTTATGGCATATTGTTTATTTGGTTTAATTTTTAAAAAATGCTTATAATCGAGGTTCCACTAAAGCAGTCTGTGCAGATAGAAACAAAATTTATACGTTGTAAACCGAAACACTGAGTCAATCATTAAGATAAATAGGGACTATAGATCAAAGAAAAAAAAATTTAATTTTCAGCCTAATAATTTAAATTTACATTGCCTAGATTGAGTTTTGAAGAACTGTAATTTTTTTATGGAGTATTTGTTTATTTGTTATAATTTTAAGAGAATGCTTAAATTCGGGGTTCTTCAAAAGCAGCCTTTTCAGATAGAAAATAAATTTATACGTTGTAAAATGAAACATAGACAGAGTCATCAAGATAAATAGGAACCATAAATCGAAGCAAAAAACAATTTAATTTTTAGCTTAATAATTTAAATTTGCATTGCCTAGATAGAATTTTGAAAAACTATAATTTTTTATGAACTTTTTGTTTATTTGTTTTAATTTAAAAAAAATGCTTAAAATCGAGGTTCCACAAAAGCAGTCTGTGCAGGTAGAAACAAAATTTATACGTTGTTAAACGAAACACTGAGACAATCATTAAGATAAATAGGGACTAAAAATCGAAGCAAAATACAATTTAATTTTTAGGTCAAAAATTTAAATTTACACTAGTATTAAATTTTTAATAAATTGTAATTTTTGCGGCAATATTGTTTATTTGTTATAAATCCAAGAGAAAGCTTAAAATCTAGGTTCCACAAAAGCAGTCAGTGCAGGTAGAAACAAAATTTATACGTTGTAAAACGGAACACAGATACAATCATTAAGATAATTGGAGATAATTAGAGATAAATTGAAGCAAAAAACAATTTAATTTTCATCTTAATCAATAAAATTTTCGCTGCCTTTATCAAATTTTGAAAAAAATTGTAATTTGTTTTCTGGAATATCGTATATTTGTTATAATTTCAAGAGAATACTGAAATTCGATGTTGCACAAAAAGCAGTTTGTGCATGAAAAACAAAATTTACACGTTGTGAGACAACCATTAAAAGACGCATAGACCGTAAATCAAATAAAAAAATTTAATTTTTAGGTAAATAAATAAAATTTACACTCTTCGATTGAATTTTGAAAAAAATTGTAATTTTTGCTGGAATATTGACTACTTATTATAATTTGCCCATTACCGACAGCTTTTATGATTACGGTATTTGCTTATCATGACACTTGAGAATGTTTTTGTGGGTTTTCAATCCATTTAACGTCTAGAAAAAGAAGGTCCCTTTCAAATATAATGAAGTAGAAATTTCTAATTTTTTTTTCTCCTGATTTGTGTATGTATTGTACAACGAACTTGTGTAAACTCTTCTATTAAGATCTTTTCCAATTCATCATACAATGAAGTGTTGAATTTTTGCTGTATTTTTAGCAACATTACACAGTATCTCTGAATTTAGGCAGTGCATAACACGAAGAAACAGCTACTTGATATCCACAATGACACTTAAGAGGGTGTCAACCGGTTTCCACCGAATTAATAGTTCTTAATCACACCTGCTCCTGGGTCTGATGAAGAACTATTAATAATTTCGAAACTGGTTGCCACCCCTTATTTTTTTTACTTTTTTTAATAAGAAGCGGTGTGCTCCAGTTATGCATGTTCCACAAGTAAGATAAAGTGTCGCATCAGTTCACTTTGTAGAAATCAAATCCCTGTAAGGGACTGAAGATACCAGTTAGGCTATGGGAAAATTTCCTCTAGGAATTTTTTTATCACACATTAGAGAATGCATAATAATTTCGAATTCTGTCTTTTACTTTAATTTATATTTTGGAAACACACATAGAAAATGCATTCAAAATTATGCATTCTCTATTTTGATAAAATGCTCGAGTTTTCTAAAAACTATTAGTTTGATTTTATATTCTGGAAACACACTTTTATAATCCATTCGAAATTATGCATTCTCTAAAAGTATTTTGGAAAACTCGAGCATTTTATCCAAATTGAGAATGCGTAATTTCGAATGGATTATCAAAGCGTGTTTCCAGAATAAAAAATTAAACTAAAAGTATTTTAGAAAACTCGAGAATTTTATCAAAATAGAGATTGCATAATTTCGAATGGATTCTCAAAGTGTGTTTCCAGAATATAAAATTAAACTAATAGTTTTTGGAAAACTCGAGCATTTTATTCAAATTGAGAATGCATAATTTCGAATGGATTATCAAAGCGTGTTTCCAGAATATAAAATTAAACTAAAAGCATTTTAGAAATCTCGAGCATTTTATCAAAATAGAGATTGCATAATTTCGAATGGATTATCAAAGCGTGTTTCCAGAATAAAAAATTAAACTAAAAGTATTTTAGAAAACTCGAGCATTTTATCAAAATAGAGATTGCATAATTTCGAATGGATTATCAAAGCGTGTTTCCAGAATAAAAAATTAAACTAAAAGCATTTTAGAAAACTCGAGCATTTTATCCAAATTGAGAATACATAATTTCGAATGGATTCTCAAAGTGTGTTTCTAGAATGCTCGAGTTTTCTAAAATACTTTTAGTTTAATTTTATATTCTGGAAACACACTTTGAGAATCCATTCGAAATTATGCATTCTCAATTTGGATAAAATGCTCGAGTTTTCTAAAATGCTTTTAGTTTAATTTTATATTCTGGAAACACACTTTGAGAATCCATTCGAAATTATGCAATCTCTATTTTGATAAAATTCTCGAGTTTTCCAAAATACTTTAAGTTAAATTTTATATTCTGGAAACACACATAGAGAATCCATTCGAAATTGAGCATTCTCTAATGTGTGATTTGAAATCCCACATTAGAGAATGCATAATTCTGAATTATGTTTCCTGCATTTGGAAAATAATCAGTTGATAAAATGCTCGAGTTTTCAAAAAAACTTTTACTTTGACAAAACAATTTTGAAACAAGGAACTTGGGTAAGAAGATATGCACCAATCCCCGAATTTCTGGAATTCTTAAGCACTGATTTCCTCGTCGGAAGCAGAAAGAAACCTCTGATCCTGTACATGTAAACTCCCACCTATTCGCGATCAGACTCCTCCTTCGCCGTTTTCGAAGAAATGCTGAATGTTATAGTTAGGGATACGTAATTTTCGTATTTACGAAATAGATGCGAAAAAATGCGAAATTTGCCGACATGAGCGAATAAATGCGAAAATTATTTTTTACTATTTTTCGGCGAAAACTCGGGGATAAATGGTTTTTAAGCGAAATTAGGTAATAATAGTAATAATTTATTAACATAATTTAATCTTGTGGGTGACGCATTTATAAAAGAGTTCAAAGAATTTAATTCCATTGTGGCCAAGATGAAGAAAGCTTTTTTGCACTCCAGAAAAATGAAAAGTGCATATTTGAGGTATTTGAAAGAAAACACACCTTAACTGACACAAAAACTCTGCGTAGATTCTTTTGTTCATCTGTAGCCGCGATCACTCTCACAAAATCTTTGAACACAAATTTATTATCTGAAAGCTTCTCGAAACTACCATTTTTTAAAGAGAACCACGGGATGAACTCATCGGTGGATACAACCATTTTCATAGACAGCTTCTTACAGTAGTCAACCAAGAGACTCCTGTTGATATTGTACAGAATTTAATTGCAACGAAAGCCGTGATCACTCCCACAAAATCTTCGAACACAAATTTACTATCGGAAAGCTTCTCTAAACTACCATTTTTTAAAGAAATAACACGGGATGAACTCATCGATGGATTCAACCATTTTCATAGACAGTTTCTTACAGTAGTCAACCAAGAGGTTCCTGTTGATGTGGTACATAATTTAATTGCAGCGAAAGCCGCGATCACTCCCACAAAATCTTTGAACACAAATTTATTATTGGAAAGCTTCTCTAAACTACCATTTTTTAAAGAAATAACACGGGATGAACTCATCGATGGATTCAATCATTTTCATAGACAGCTTCTTACAGTAGTCAACCAAGAGGTTCTTGTTGATGTTGTACATAATTTAATTGCAGCGAAAGCCGCGATCACTCCCACAAAATCTTTGAACACAAATTTATTATCGGAAAGCTTCTCTAAACTGCCATTTTTTAAAGAAATAACACGGGATGAACTCATCGATGGATTCAACCATTTTCATAGACAGATTCTTACAGTAGTCAACCAAGAGGTTCCTGTTGATGTTGTACAGCTTTTAATTGCAACGACAGCCGCGATCACTCCCACAAAATCTTTGAACACAAATTTGTTATCGGAAAGCTTCTCTAAACAACCATTTTTTAAAGAAATAACACGGGATGAACTCATCGATGGATTCAACCATTTTCTTAGACAGCTTCTTACAGCAGTCAACCAAGAGGTTCCTGTTGATGTTGTACAGATTTTAATTGCAATGAAATGATATTATTTTAACAAAGGCAGCTATACAAATCCTCTATATTCCCATTAACGGCGTAGCTACTGAGAGATATTTTTGCATGCACAACATAGTAATTAATGACAAAAGACAAAGACTAATGAAGAGAATGTTGAGACTACTACAATGTTAGCTTTTAAGTAAGAATTTTGATACTTACCTATCTAATTAAGTAAAATTGGGAATTTTTTTAGTAAATTCGAAATATTTTAATTTATGTATATTTTTTTTGCGAATAAATGCGAAATTTTTTAATTTATATATATTTTTGCGAATAAATGCGGAATTTTATATTTGTATTTATTTATTTTTTTTTTTTTTGCGAAATTTACGTACCTCAAGTTATAGTGCAGGAGGGATAGGGAGAGAAGTAGTACACCACAGCATTTATTAGAATAAAAAATATTATTTTAATAATATTATGTATGCATGTATATGCATTTTATACACACACACACATATATATATATATACACATATACATATACATATATATATATATATATATATATATATATATATATATATATATATATATATATATATATATATATATATTAATTATATTACATTATATTATGTAACATTTTAATTGTACTCACTTTTATTATATAAGATTTATTGTTGTATTATGTTTGTGAAAATGTCACCTTTCAACGTGACAATTTTCCTTTTTTTTTGGAGGGGATTTGTAATATCTTAAATATTATGCCCTCCATTCTAGCATATAAATCCCTTTTTCTAAATCCAATCCCCAGTAAAATTAATTTATCGCTTTAAAACCCTTAGCCACAGAAATTCCCATGAATCGCATGCCTTTGCATTTCTACACGTATATATGTTCGGATTCAGGAGTGGGTTAGCATCCCGAGTCCCAAAATCTGCTGACCCTATAAATAATAGGCACATGGTCTACATCGCCTCTCGCGTTTAATGTTGAAAGGTGATATTACTTCCAAGCCGTTCTTCTGGAATGGACGGATGTACTTTTGTCACTCTAATAAACGATTCGACCCGACTGCATCTAAATTTAATTTTATTCCTTTCAGGTTGAGTCTAGGTATATTTTTATATAATATATAAAGTTGAAATCTCGAAAAGTCTTTCTTTACCCTAAGGTAATTGTCACGGAGCAAAATCGAAAGTGGCACTCTATCGTCACGCTCAGCCAAGCGTGAAAAGATGGCGTGCCGCGAAAATACAGTGCGCCAGACAAAGTGGCAAAAAATACCCACAAAAGTGCTTCATCAGTTCGTAAATGCGGGCCCGTGGGAACATCTGCTGACACACAAAAGGTCATCTTTGTTAACTTAACAAGGAACAGTTTCTTTTTTCCCTCCATTTCGTGCAATTAATTACTTATCTCATAATGTCTGAAACAATGCGGCAGTTGTTAGATACATAGTATATCTCCGAGCAGTTAATGACCTTCACCTGATAAACTAACAGATTTATACTTCGAACGACTTGCTAATGATGACTCCCCTGAGCCTTCCTGCCATCTTTTTCAGAACTTAGCGATGCCAATATAATTTGTCAAGTGCCTACGAGGTATGAATGACGCTTGTATGATGTTATTTGCTTGTATACGACATTACTCATACGAAATTGGAGGATAATTTGATTTTGTGTAGTTTTATATATATATATATATATATAACCTTAATCACCTATTTTTTCCATACACCACAGCATAATTTATCCTTCTAAATAATATATTTCCCCTTAAATTATATTTTTGGAACGCATTAAGCTCTTAATATAGTGTTGGAACCCGTATGACATTTAAAACTGCTTGGATCCTCGTCAGAATGGACGCAAACAAGTCCGAAGTGGTGATAACATTCTTTTAAAGTGTGAGATATTGTATTCACTAAAGACGTAACGCAGTCTTATCGAGACGTAATGCAGACGTAATCCATATGGTGAAATATATCTCAGATCCCTCATAAGTGAAAACTTAACCGACCGGTGTTGCCCAAAATAATGAAAACACCTTGTAGAAGCAGGTATTAAGCTCTTAATATAGTGTTGGAACCCGTATGACATTTAAAACTGCTTGGATCCCCTTCAGAATGGACGCAAACAAGTCCGAAGTGGTGATAAGGGGTATGTCATACATTCTTCCGGAAGAATCTGCTTCAATTCCTTGAGAGGTGCTAGAGGTCGATAACGGGATCTCATTCTGTTTTCCAATACAGACCACAGTGACTCGAAGGTTGTTCACACCAGGAAAGGAGTCCAACTTCATCGTCATGTTCTTCAAACCATAATTTAACAGATCCACCTCTGTGAATAGGAGCGCTATCACCTTGAAAGGTGTAATCTTCTACAGGAAACGACGTCTGCGCCACTGAATGAATTTTGTCGTCCATAACGGTTAAGTTGTCACTGCTAGCTATCCTTTCTCTTATGCTTACTCCAAATCAAAGGTGACAGCAACGAAAGACAGACACATTTTGCCACCTGTCTCTGTGGCTGTTACTAAAGCCTTCACACTGCTAGGAGACGGGGAGAAGAGGCAATTTATTCGCGCATGCGCATAATATTCTCTTTCTATTCTGATTGGCTGTCGAGCATGGCAGCAGAGACAAAAGTTGAACTTTTTCCAACTTGAAACCGCTGAGACCAGAGACAGAGACGAACCGGGGGAGTGAAAAATTTTTTTGTAATACGCATGCGCAACAACGAAGATACATGATTTTCGTCTCCGTCACCGTTGGTGTGGGTTAAGCATAAGGTGATAATGGGATCTGTTGAACACAACGATAGGACCACCCAAACCATGACGGAACCTGGACTATGCTTTTTTGTTGGAATTAGAGAATTTGGGTTGTAAGATTCTGCCAGTATTCTCGTAACGTAAATACGTCCTTAGGTTGGGAATAGTTTAAAGGTAGAATCATCTGGAAGCAATACATGTTCCCATTGACCAGCATTCCATGTCTTATAATCATGGTACAACTGTACTCAACGTTTTCCATACATCAGTGATACGATTAGTTTTGGAAAAGCATCTCAGGTGTAAATATATTTACTATACAGTTCTCCTCGTCTTCGATGTCCTCCTTTGCTGTTAACAACTTTCATTTTCCTTTCTCGATAGTGTCTAGAAGATATTGTTTTACCACGAACGTTTTATGCTTTCAGGGAGTTGGACACAGTCTCTCTCAAAACCCCCATAAACTTTGCATCTGAGGTTGAATAAACACCAAACAGGCGCACCGAAAATTCGACCTTTTCGTAGCTCTGTCAGGTTGCCTGCTCATTTTGTCTTTACCTTGACCAATTTTTTGCAAAGTACAACTTAAAATGCAGTCAGACAGTCTTGGGAACATAAGCTAAAATATTTCACAAGAAAATGGTGGGTATTTGTGCATTAAGCTCTTTAATCAGCTGGAGCGAAATTCAATTTTTAAGCAGACTGTTTCCGTAATTTTGGACAACCCCTGCATATATACAGTGATATGTCTCTATCCTGCCACCCTTGTTTGATGACCACCGCGCAAAACCAGCCTATTTTTGTTCAGAACCAATCAAAGACTACATAGAAACGAAGTTATGGAAAACACCTTTCTTTGACGGCCATCCCTCAAAATGGCGACTTTTTTTCAGATATATTTCTGACCGCTACTATATATATATAAAAATATATATATATATATATATATATATATATATATATATATATATATATATATATATATATATATATATATATATATATATATATATATATATATATATATATTCACACACTGAAGAGGCAGAAAAACTTGTACATCTACCTAATATCGTGTAGCTCTCCCACGAGCACTCAGAAGTGCTGCAACACGACGTGGCATGGACTCGACTTTTCACATATACGACTTTAATTTCTATTTGATATTACGCATCGTTCTAAAATAAAGGGTTGAGGCCAAAACTCAGTGAAAAGGCGAATCTATAAAAAACGCATTCATTCACTTCACTACACGCACCACATACTACACAGACAGAAGCGAAATTGAAAACTATATACTAATTATCTACATTAAACGTAGATAAAACATTCTGGCGACTACTGTCGACAGATTAAAAGGAAACAGCACTGTGCACAATGAGTGCCCCATCTCTGCACTTTCAATTCTACTCGGCACGTGCGGAAGGCGGAGCATGACTGACATCACATGACTTCGTCTCCGGAAGAAATATCTGCATGTGGTGGAAAAATCTGCAAGTGCTGTGGTCCGCCGTACAATCATATTTTTGACACGACTAATGTCTGAAGATATCCTGGAGGCAATTCACACCTTGAATCTTGTAAGGCAGTCCACAAATCCATACGAGGGCGAGGGGTGGAGATCTCTTCTGAACAGCACGTTGCAAGGCAACCCAGATATGCTCAATAATGTTCATGTGTGGGGATTTAGCTGGCTAACGGAAGAGTCTAAAGTCAGGAGAGTGATCCTGGAGCCACTCGGTAGCAACTATCGACGTGGGGGTGTCGCTTTGTCCTGCTTAAATTGTTCATGTCCGTCGGAATGCACGTTGGACATGAATGGGTATTGTTGATAGGACAGGATGCTTATGTACCCGCCACCTGTCAGAGACGTCTCTAGACGCTTCAGGGGTCCCATATCATGCCAACTGCACTCTCCCCATACCATCACAGAGGTACCCCATTTTCGTACCCGTACACGCCCATCCGCCCAAAACTTTTGGAAACGAGACTCGTAGGAACAAGCAACGTGTTTCCAGTCATGAACAGTCCAATGGAGTTGTTGGCGGGCTCAGGCGAAGTGTAAAGCTTTGTGACTTGCAGTCAACAAAGGTACACAAGTGGGGCTGCAGCTCCAAAAACCTATATCAATGACGGACCGTTGAACAGTTTGAACACTGCCACTGGTTGTTGCCCCGGCATTGAAATCCACAGCAATTTGAGGAAGGGTTGCACGTTTACCTCGTTTAAGGATTCTTGTTAATCGCAGACGGTTCCGTTCATTCAAGGTCTTTTTCCAGCCGCACTGCTGTCAGAGATTTGATGTTTGCCAGCTTGAACAGTCCTCTGTTAATATGTACGGTACATGAATTCATGAGATTGTTTTCGTACCCGTACACGCCCATCCGCCCAAAACTTTTGGAAACGAGACTCGTAGGAACAAGCAACGTGTTTCCAGTCATGAACAGTCCAATGGAGTTGTTGGCGGGCTCAGGCGAAGTGTAAAGCTTTGTGACTTGCAGTCAACAAAGGTACACAAGTGGGGCTGCAGCTCCAAAAACCTATATCAATGACGGACCGTTGAACAGTTTGAACACTGCCACTGGTTGTTGCCCCGGCATTGAAATCCACAGCAATTTGAGGAAGGGTTGCACGTTTACCTCGTTTAAGGATTCTTGTTAATCGCAGACGGTTCCGTTCATTCAAGGTCTTTTTCCAGCCGCACTGCTGTCAGAGATTTGATGTTTTACCGGATAACTGATATTTACGGTACACTCGTGGTGCGGGAAAATCCAAATTGCATCGCTACTTCGGAGATGCAATGTCCCATTTCTCCTGCGCCGACTATAACGCCACGTTCAAAGTCACATAAACGCGATAAAATGCCGCTGTAGTTGCAGGAACAGATCTAACAGCTTCGTCAGACACCTGCTGTCTTATATAGGCCCTGACGACTGCGTTATTCTGAGTGGTTGCATATCTCCGTTATTTGCATACGCACGCCTGTACTTATTTCTTTAGCTCTTCGGTGTATATATATATATATATATATATATATATGCGTGTGTGTGTGTGTGTGTGTGTGTGTGTATATATATACAGGGTGTCCATAATTAAAGTCCCCCTTTCAAAAGGCTGCAAAAAAAGAACCACTGGTCAGAATGACTTCAAATTTGAACTGAATATACTGGAAGAAGGGGGAAACGATTTGTCATAATAAAAAAAAAGTTCCAAAATGTATCAATAGATGACGCTGTAACATTTTGGAACTTTTTTTTTATTATACCAAATCGTTTCACCCTTCTTCCAGTATATTCAGTTCAAATTTGAAGTCATTCTGACCAGTGGTTCTTTTTTTGAAGCCTTTTGAAAGTGGGACTTTAATTATGGACACCCTGTATATATATATTAAAATTGAAGATTGCCTACCTAAATAAACTGTATTAGATATAACCAGAGACAGAGGTTAAAAGTTAATAAAATTTGCCAATTGCAAATTTAAAATATCCTCTATGTTCATAATGCCCCAGTCATCATACATAACCTTCATACATAATGGACATGTAGGAAGGTTATTTATGATGACTGGAGCACTATGAACATAGAGGATATTTAAAATTTGTAATCGGCATATTTTATTTAATTTTAAACATCTGTCTCTCATTATATCTAATACAGTTTATTTACGTAGGCAGTCTTCAATTTTAAAATCAATTAAATTCTCAAAGTAGATTTGATAGTAAAACTAATAAAAATTTAACGCATGGTTCTCTAAAATTCTTGCCTCTCGAAAATACTATTCCTTTGTTGTAAATAACTAGCCACTGAAAGCGACCTGCTTGTTGGCCCCTTAAATCTTCATTCTTCATATTAAGCTATGGGTTAATTATCGAATGTGTATTTTACTCTAAACACAGATTAGGTAATATATGGTTTTGAAAATATTTCTCCCGCGTTAACAGAGAACGCTTATTTTCTCAAATTCCGAAATTTTAAGAAATTAAATTATTGCAAAATATCAAACTATTGATAGCTATAAAAATAATGTGTATTAAAATAGATATACATCGAAAAAAGTAAATTTATTTAAGAAAAAGTTTTCCATACAGCTTGCGCTGAATTTAAGGACTTTCTGTCCAGTGGGAAAAAAACGGAATTAAAAATGTGCATTTGTTCATGTATAATTAGGAAAATAATGTATAGGAAAATTTTCTATCCCCCCCCCCCTCCCGTCTCCCCAATTGCTCCATTCCACTTAGCATGGGGACTGAAAATCAACCGATGCAAGAATTAGAAAAAATCTATACATTTAAGTGTTTTTCTCAAAATTATCATCTAAATTTTTTAAAATTTTATTGCGTTAATTTTTATTACATTCAAATTTGCATTTGAACTTTCAATGAGGTTTTTAGATTATTTTAAGTGCACATAATACTCAAACTTTACTGCTGTTAGATTAACAACGGATAGTGCTGCCATCTATGGAAAACTCTTCGCATTAAAAACTTAATTCCTGTGCAAATAAATAGTAATTAACATTAGTACATCTAAAATATCGGAAATTTCAGGCTTCTCGTTTCACCAGAGAGACAGAGCCGGCCTTAAGTCTATTAGACCTATTGGATACAATCGACTAAAAACTAAAAATATGTCTAAAAGTTAGTAAACTTAGCGACGGTGAAAGATAATGTATTCCGGTATAATGACGTTTGTATTTTGGTATGATTAATTGCTCCCAGTGATTTTCGTTAGCAAAGAAATTAAAAGGGAATCTCTCGATCTCGCAACAGCACTATCATCCTTTATAAACTTTCTTTTGCCGGTTACAAATTAAAGAGTCTCTAGTGTTAAACAAGTTTTAGTCGGGACCACAGATCTTGGAACTATTTTAGAATTAACACCAGAATTTCGGGAAACACGTTAACGACAACGAAAAAAAGGCTATATAATTGCGAGTGTTCGGATTAACCAATCATTCATTCACAAGAAATGTTTAAGGTGTATTGTTTTTAACCAAGTATTGGACAATACTTGGCCCGCATTGTAGCAACGGTTCGAGCGGTTGGTAAAACAAAATGAAACTTTTGGATACCTTGGTAAATTTGAAACCATTCCAAAGAACGAACTGAGAAAACATGCCTCGATTTAAGAAATATTTAAGAATGATTTAGAATAAATCAGTGGCGGGTCCAGGCCAGAGATTCGGGGGGGGGGGGGGGAAGGCGCAACATCGGCTCTTAGGGTTATATATATATATATATATATATATATATATATATATATATATATATATATATATATATATATATATATATATAGATATATATATATATATATATTTATATATGTAATGAATTAACAACAGTAGTAATGGTTGTAGCCGGGCACATAACATAACCGTTGAAATCATCAGTTTTGTAGTCGTAGCTAAGGCAAATGGAAACTGTGGCGGGGCGAAGCAATGGCCGGGATCTTCAAACATTTTGTATCTATAACATGCAATCGGAGTCGCGAGTGGCGAGGTAAAATGAGAGGCCAATAAACACCTCGGAACACATCAGGAAAAAGGCAGTTGGTTCATACAAAGTCTTTATTTTCCGAAACTGTTTCGTAGAACATCAACTAAATTTACTCGAACACATCGCGCGACGCTGGCCGGGACGGGGACGCTGCCCCGCCCATACAAATTTGCCAGGAGCGAAAACTACATGTTTTCTGGCCGTGAGCAGACACCCAAAAATCTCCTCTCCGAGTTATACTGGAACTTATATAAACTTTTTGAGCGTCTTGCCATGTGATCACAAGTCTGTAGCCATTGGCTGAAACTATGACTCTGATGTCAGAGGTGACGTATTATTATTACGTAAAGATGCGCTAGAAAGTATATTTTTTGAGGGGTCGCTGCCCACGCTTTGTCCTTGGAATCAGAAGCGAAAATAGCTCAATCGCGACAACGCCCAAGGCAATTTAGAATTTGAATTGAATATAGGGGTTTTTATGTTATATATATATACAGTGGAATCTCGATCTATCGTTTTCAAGGGACCGTCTGAACTGAACGATAAATGCTGGAAAACGATAGATGCGATATATATATATATATATATATATATAAATATAAATATAAATATATATATATATATATATATATATATATATATATATATATATATATAAATATATATATATATATATATATAACCCCTTTAATGGCTGTTCTTACAAAGGGGAATGAAATTTCCCGTTCTAAAGGGGGTGTCGGAAAAAATGGGCCCCGTAAGCTAAAGGTTAATGTATTAGTCCCTCGAGGGAACCTGTAACTCCGAGAGTGCGCGTCCCCAGGAGGCGGTTCAGGGAATTCCTCTAGAATTTCCACTGGGTGGTAGAAGGGAAATAAAATACCTTCCGCAGACCAACAGGTAGATGTACAACCTCTTTCAAGGCAATGACACCCCTCTTCTATGGATAGTACATTCTTTTTCTTCAGCACTGAACACAAAGCTTAGCATACAGCCAATTATGGAATCATACAACAATCTTTTTCTCAAAGTAGAATATTTACTATCGATATCTCCAGAAGAGATTGAAAACTTTCAGCTTTTACAAGTATTAAAGTCAATGCATGTTATAACGACCCGCGCCCCTTTGGAAAATGTTATAACGTGTAGTCACTATAGCGAAATTTGATTTTTAAAACTCTCATCATTTGCGTGAAAATTAAGATTTTCAAATAAATTCCATATTAGTGTACGTTTGCAATGTACATATTATTATTCCTTTCGTTATCAAAATAAGGAGTATTAATGGAAATTAATGAAAGGGCGAATTAATTCAATTTAAGAGAACGATAATTTCTAAAATTAGAATTTAAGGGGGGGGGGGGGGTCCTGGACACATTTGAAATTTTTCTTTATTTACTGAGTAAAAATTTTTTTGAATTTTTTTGTGAGAGTTAACAATATAATTTGTAAACAAAATCACATCATGCAACTTCTCATAAAATCTTTAAAATTAAAAGTTTAAAAATTTTAAAAAAGTGGTATAATTTAAAATCCTTATAACTGGAAATATTATTTGTCGAATTTCAAAATTTTTTCAGTTAAATAAACAGAAATATATAAGTTTTAATTATAATTTAGCGTTTTTTTAAATATTAATTTTAAAAAATTATATTAAAAATTTCAAAAAAATTATGTAACTTATTTTTAAAAAATCATATTTTTAGAAAGTAAATATATTTTTCAAATTTCCTGAAAAAAAATTAAGGTAAAATAATTGAAAAAGACATGTTCCAAGTTTGAATCCTTTATCTTTAACGGTTCTTGACTTACAACAATTTAAAGACGAGAAATGGTGAAAAACTCATCATGCAGAAAAACGCATTTACAAAACGCAGGTTTAAACAAAGATTGGCTGCTATTAGAATGTTGCCAAAAAAAATCTACTCTTCTAATTAAGAAAGAAACATGATTTAAACGTCATTTTAAGCGGAAAAGAACAAAGATTTTTAATGCAATAATTTTTTTTTGAAAATTTAAAGAATTTTGTGTCCTGGACCTCCTTAAATATAAATCTATAAAATCACAAAAAATCACTTCTTACTTACATCTATTTCCCAGAAAGATAATCAAAAATAATCGCGTCTTTTTGCACATTTGAGATATTTTTGAATCATAATTTTCCATCGTACTTAAAGATTATAAACAACTTTCCGTGATTTGTCTTTCAAACAAGTGGTTTAAATAATAAACAGCTTTTGAAATGCTTTTTACGTCAGGAACCGGCGCAGACTGTACGTCTTCTTCATCCGATGACGCTATTTCTTCTTGCAAATAACGAGAAATAATGTCTACTTCCGACCCATTTTCCTTCCATCACAATCGATCAAACGAAAAAAATAAATTTTTCCTACAAATCAATTTCCCAGAAATTTCTAGTAGCATTTCCTCTTCCTCATTCCAATTTTTTATCATCAATCAGCTCAAATCAGTGATCTATATATTAGCCCAGTCAAAATAGGTTTTATGGCTAAAAAAAGTATGAAAGTTTTGAAAATTGGTGGAGATGTTTGTTTCGGCATACTGTTAAACATACTAAAAGTCCCCAACGATCAGACTTGAGATTTCGCCACCATCTTGGAAAATATGTAGACTTTTTTGGTTTTTTGCAAGTAACTTCAGAAATATTGATTTTATGTAAAAAAAAAAATTGAATACAATAATTGAAGAGCATTAAATTATGAACAAAAACATTATTTACATTTTTTTTATAAGTCTAACACGAACAAAGATAATTGACTGTGAAAATAGCGAACAATCACGCGTAGGACGCGGATGCGCTGGTCATCCCCATCGCGATGGGGGGATGACCTGCGTATGTGCCCCAAAAGTCTTGCACACTCACGTTTGTCAAACCTCTGCATATCAAAGCTCGAGATAAAGTTGCAGCAACATCCAATTCACTGTTATCCATTGTATTGTGAGGCTTGGTGGATTCTATCTTTTTATGTCATACTTAGGCTGCATTGGGTACATAATGGCTGGAAGTGGGTAAAAATAAATACTAAATTTGATGTATGCAAGTACGTCAGTAAATAAAAAATGTTTCTGGCCATGCACACGCTATAAAAATCCAAGCTTATTTATTTACCCAAACATCTTTAGCAAAAATAATTTTTGGCGCCATGGACATATCTGATTTCTAAAGCAGTAATCTCCATGAGTTGTTTGAAGATTTTGAAGGCCTTTTTTGTGTTTTTGCAAATAACTTGAGAAATATTAACTTTATGTAAAAAAAAGTTTTATACAATAATTAAAGAACATTAAACTGTATACAAAAAATATTAAGTACATTTTGTCGTAACACTTACACGAACCAAAATATTGACTATTAAATGCGGGTTGATTATGAATGTAGGGTCCAAGTCTCGTTGCAGGCGCTTTCCTTTGAATTCTCTCCTCTCCCTCATTTGGGCAATCTTTAAACACAAGAAAATAGACTAATGTTTTTTGGTATGTAGATAACTGATCATTTTTAATTTTATGAACGAATGTAATAAACTTGGATTTATTCACTTCCATATTTTCATTGTATATAATTTTTTAAGCTTACCTACTTTATGGTTGTCGTGCTTTTTTCGGTACGGGATTGTTCGCGTTGTCAGTCTTGAAGAGATCGTCTATGGGTCAGCCAGCACCACCTCATTCATCAATTCCTTTCATTGGATCCTCATTATCTACAGTGCAATAACTGCAATAAGGTGTGTCATTGTGACATACCCCATTGCAGTTATAGTAGGCCAGTGTGCAGTTGATGCTTGCTTTCCGACACAAGAATCTTTCTCCCCAGTAAGTCTTACAGTTGTGAAACACCATGCTTAAAACTGAAATGGGAGCCACTGCATCCATAGTTGTGATGGGCACGATGGTTTTCGTTTGACATTTCCAGCCCACACTTCAGGATTCTACTCATTCCCAAACCACTTTTGCATTTGGTGATACAACCGAAAGGAATGTCGCATGGCTGTCTCTTCAGTTGAGGTAAGAGACGAAATATATGGTTTTATTTTAGTGACAAATTTTGAGAAGCATTTGTACCTAAACTTATTTGGGACTTATCACTGGGATGTGCTCCATACCAGATCAGGAAAAGGCCTTCTCCTGTTTAAGCAATAACATCATTATGCGATGAGTTGCATTTATTAACTACTGTCACGTCGTGTTCCATATATTTACTTTGGAACATTTTTACGCAATTTTTCTTTCCTTTGATGAATGCTGCAGAAGTATTATCGCATCCACTGTACGCATGGAGAAAAATTATACTTTGGTATGTCCCGAAGATTGTATTTTATTTGACGAATGTATTTTTTTCTTTGCTTTCCCTTTGCATGCTTTGACAAGGAAAATGTCTTTTCTGTAGAAGGGAGGGCTGTTAATAGAACCAGGTGGTCAACATCTTCACCGATGATTACAATGATGTTGTCACCAGAACATGCTTCATTAATTGCAGTATTTACAATGAGAATGTCGGCTTCGTCATTACATTGTCGGAATCGAATCCCACTGTTTTCCAGCTCAGCTGATAGCATGCTGATCAGTTTTCTCTTGTTGTTTTCATTTGAAAGGAACTGTTATTGTTGAACAGTAACTAACATGTTTCCATCAAAACTTATGTCACAATAGACCGTAGATTTTCTTCCATTTTTTTGTACTGTTATTGGTGTTGGGTTAGCCATTAAAAACGACTATACAGCTGGTCCCATAATGCTTTTTTATATAGTTAACTTAATTTGTGCAAACCTCCGAAAAAGTTAATTGTGTTCCCCAATTGACATGGTGTAGGAGAAAACCACTGTTCACAATGTTGACGCAGTTCAGGAGGTTAAGGTCTTTGTTTGGAATTTCAAAAACGTCGTACCTAGCCAATGTCGTTGTCTCTCGCATGCCAGCTTCATTAAACAGAGTAAATGTAAAAGCAGCTATCTCATATTCTAAATAAAATGCTACTCGTTTCTTCGTCGTTTTATTTAACAATCTCTATCCTATGGAAAAGCAACAACGGGTTTACTAATGTATTTAAACCGTTCACTTTCACCGCACAATTGATGGTGATCAAGCTTTCATAAGCTTTACCATTTCAAAGTTCTGAACTCAGAGGGATGCAGTTGAACCATTCTCTTTCAACTGCTTCAAAGTCTTCCTCATTTTAATCTCGATGTCTCGGATATGAGTATGTCCGTATATGGTTTCTAGTGATAGTAGTTCAGTAGCAAAACCACTAAACATCTCATGGAGATTATTGCTTTTGAAATCAGATGTATCCATGGTGTCAAAATTTATTTTTTGCTAAAGCTGTTTGGGTAAATAAATAAGCTAGGATTTTTCTAGCGTATGCATGGCTCGGCAACGACCTCTACTGACGTAGTTGCATACATCAAATTTAGTATTTATTTTTACCCACATCCAGCCATTATGTACCGAATGCAGAATAAGTATGACATAAAAAGGTAGAATGCACCAGGTCTCATAATACAACCTGATAACAAGGGATTGGATGTTGCTGCAAATTTATCTCGAGCTTTAATATGCAGAGGTTTGACAAACGTGAGTGTGCAAGACTTTTGGGGCACATGCGCGCCCTACGCGTGATTGTTCGCTATATTCAAAGTCAGTTATCTTTGTTCGTATTAGACTTATAAAAAAAATTTACATAATGTTTTTTTTTCATAATTTAATGCTCTTCAATTTTTGTGTTCAATTTTTTTACATAAAACCAATATTTCTGAAGCTACTTTGAAAAAACTAAAAAAGTCTACACATTTTCCAAGATGGCGGCGAAAGCTCAAGTCTGATCGGTGGGGACTTTTAGTATGTTCAACAGTATGCCGAAACAAATATCTCCACCAATTTTCAAAACTTTCATATTTTTTATAGCAATTCGTCAAAATCGGGTCTATTTTTCCTGTATAAAGGAGTTCCGTAACTGACTGACTGACTGACTGACAGACAACGCACAGACCAAATCGCTAGACCTAAAGGGCTGAAATTTTGCATGGCGATTCTTCGTATAGTGTAGGGTTGCACTAAGAGAGATTTTTGAAAAATTCTTCTTAGATTTTTTTAAAATTAAATTTTTAATCTGTTTTGAAACTTTCTTTAAAGTTTGCATTTAAAATAATAATTGGAGGGTTATAAAATTTATATCACGAGAAAGATCCTAAAAGGTCCTTTAAAATGAAATCTTTTTCGAATCTTTGCCACCATTTTCTGATTTTTGGTGAATTTTTAAAGATAAATTTTTAGAATTTAATTTATTAAATGCTGATCACGTGGTATCTTTTCTTTTCGTGATACTTTAAATTAATTTATCGTCACGTGCATAACAACGAAATAAATTGACAAAAAAATATTTTTTCTTTTCTATTGCGGCAAGCGATTTGACATTAAGCTAAGTGTTCACTTGAGAGAAAATCTCGTGAGAAAGTCTCGAGATTAATCTCAGGGTGTTGTCCATTTGAGATCACTTACGCTCTCGAGACAGGTTCGTGAGACTCGAAGGTCACTGCAGTCTTGTGACCAGAAGCATTTCGTGTCGACTTGAGAGTGAACTCGCACTCAGTTGTGTCATTTGATCGCAGTTCGTTTGTTATTCTTTTCTTTCCCAATGGATTCGCGTCAGGCCCTAGCTTTTATAATTGCATATAAAATTGTGAAAAAGTGGAGAGTTAAAAAAAAATAATTATTATTTTTTAAATATAATTTTTGTTATAATTTTATGATAAATAAAAAACGCTGCAGTCTTGTACACTGGATTATTATTTTCTAATGCTCTAATTTCAGGACAAAAATGAAAATTTTTTGCGTATTTGAGGTGTTTTATAAAATCAGTTGTAATTAATTAAATAATTTAATAATTCTGTTTATTTAACAAAACATTACAATACAATACAAAATTTGTAATAATACTTACGACATTTCTATCATGAGAAACATTAATTTTTTTCTTGACTTTTTTTTCACTTCAACAGTAATGAATTTTATACCGTTTTAAAGAAGAAATTGAGATCTACAAAATAAAAAAAAATCCCAACTCTATACGACCAGTATTACCGAAGTTACAGCGTATTGCACAATCTATCGTACGGCTTATTAAATAATTTTTTGGTCGATTCCATAGGTTGATTATTTAGGAAATATTAAACCGATTCCTGTATAATTTATGTTTCAAGTTCCATTAAAAAATCATGTTCCTCATAAAGATGGATTAACTCCAACACTTCATCATCAGTCCACTCTCTTTTATCTGGTACAACCTTCTTTTCACTCATTTTGAAAAATTATTTACCGATTTATTGCGAAATAAAAATAAAAATTAAATAAAAGAAGGACATAGAGTCTCAGCTCTGACAAAAATCTTCCAACAACGACTGGAGACTAAATCATGAGAGCATGAATGAGCATGTCCTCTTGTGAGAGCTGCAATCTCTGATACTTGCACCTGCTTGGCCCCGAGGCTGCTCTCAGGCCCCTATCCATTTGTGAGTCTATTGTCAAGACTACTCTCGAGACTGTTTTGTCACAAGTGGACACTTAGCTTTATCCAAAAAAATATTAAAATACAGTAAAAGAAATGTTCCTCAAACTGTACTATATTAACTGTACTATATTCTTTAGTATGTTCTACTAGATTTAATTTGAATATTTTCTTCTACATTATTTTGTCTATAAAAATCTCTTTACGATTTCTTTATAAATATATTTTTTTTGTTTTTTTGGCATAAATTGCATTTATTGCATATATTGACAGTTGTATTTAATTTGAATGTACTCCGTAGCGAAGTACGGGTTTTCAGATAGTATATATATATATATATATATATATATATATATATATATAGTACAGTGTCCAACATTCCGTCATGGAATGCCACAGGTTCCAGTTTAACTTTAAATCAGTATGACGGACAGAGCCGGCCCAATTGCCAAATTTTCAGAGTGGCCCCAGCAAAATACTAATGTTCATAAAATAATAAAAGTTTATTTTATGAACATTAGTATTTTTAATGAGAAGCATAAAACAGGAAGGCTGTTCCATTTATTTTTTATAGACATTTATACGAAAATAAAAACTAAATAGTTGCTAGACCAGTGATTCTCAACCACTATGCCGCGGAACTTTAATGTGTCGCCTCTGCGAAATAGTTCGTATGTTTTTTTTACAAAATATTTTATAGATATAGTCCATCTCCCGCTAGAAGAGACTTGACATAAGTTGAGTAACCTGTTTCTCGGGTACCTTCTCTTCAGAGGAAGGCAATACATCAATTAATTATACAAGTAAAATTCTTTTCAATTTATTTATGGTTAGTGTGCCGTCAAATTTTTTAGTTATTAAAAGTGTACCGGGACAAAAAAAAGTTTGAGAATCACTGAATATGACCATAAAGATCTTATTTACAGAACAAACATATTTACAAAAAAAATTTTCTAGGTTTTTTTTTTTTTTAACTGGGAAATAATTTACGATTTCATCAAGTTTTAATTTCATCATGTTTTCATTATTTATTGCTGATGTTGTTGTTGTTGTTGCTTATGCATCCCGGCTGTCGTGTATTCCAGACCAGGTATATATAGGCTAGTGGACTGAGGGGTGCATCTCCGGTTTATAATGGCACCACAAGATTGGGAGTCACCGCAGTTTTGACCGAGCAACCCCAGAAGTGACAACTGGTGGGATCGTACAATCCCCTCCTACTGACCTCAAAGAAGGACTTTCCGGTCAAAGGATTTAACGTAACCATATCCGGCTTAGACACGAAGGTATTTAATGGCGCTTGTCGAGATTCGATCAGTGCACCCTCAGCACCGAAAGCCAACACGCTATATCTAGATTACCTCTGGCCCCCTCAGTATATATTAAAAGCATTGAAAGGCTGTTAAGTCTCTCGTTCAATATTGTTGAGCTCCGGTATGTTTTGATTAATTTTAAACTAGAAAAGCTTTTTTCCCCCGACTCCATGGTTGAAAGAATTGTTAGGTATATCGTTAAAGGCATAAATGCATTTGCAAAGCAATGGTTCTGTCATTAGCAGAAAGGAATTGTAGATGTGTTAATTTTCGAAACTTGAATAATGACAAAAAGGTTTTAATGTGCCCATTGTAATGTTCTTCGACCAGCATACAGCCACCTACATCTACATATTTTACAGACTTCGTCTGGTCGTTATACTGACACATTTTTACGCGTGTTAACCTTTTCCTTACGTGGTGGGATAGCATGTATCTGAAGAATGAATATATATATATATATATATATATATATATATATATATATATATATACACTCTGTCACAAAAAAATATATGCACCCACGAAGAAACTAGGTACTATCTCGAAACTTAACATGTATGTATTGTATGAGGAGATAAGCAAATCATTACAAATTCAGAAGAACAGACCGTTTTATTAAGAAGATATGGCATGAAAAAGGTTACAAATCAGTAAGTAGTAAATCCACCTCTGGCAGCTATACAAGCCGAAACACGGCGTGGAATCGAATCAGTGAGTTCACCTATGACCTCCTGCGGAAGATCATGCCATAATCTTTGGAACTGGGCAGTCAATTCCCCAGTATTGCAGGACGGTTGCAGTTGCCTTTCAAGCAAGTCCCAGACGTGCTCCATTGGCGAGAGATCTGGTGACCTGGAAGGCCATGGGAGGACGTCATATCCTTGAAGACATTGTTGGAAGAGTCGCGCAGTATGTGGACGAGCGTTGTCTTCCTGATAAATGGCACCTGGGCGACTTGATATCATAGACAGTACAACTGGCGTTAAAATCTCGTCCACGTAACTGCGTGCCGTCATTTATGACGGCACGTTGCGTAGAAGGGTGACTAGAGTTGATCTTGTGTCCCAACAAATCGCTCCCCACACTGTCACACCTTGTGTAATCACCGTATGCCTCTCGACAACAAATGCCGGATTGGACCGGTGGCCTGGCCGCCTCCACACACGTATGCACTGGTCATCAGCATTGAGACTGAATCGGGTTTCATCGCCGAATATCACACGACTCCAGTCGGTCACACTCCAGCTTGCCTGAGGTCGGCAAAAATTTAATCGACACTGCGTATGATGTGAGGTCAGTGGTAGGCGTCTTAATGGACGTCGGCTCCTTATACCTGCGTCGGCCAGTGGTTCCGAATGGTTTCCCTTGATACCACCAGATGTCTGGAAGATGGTAAATGACGTCGAACCGATTCTAGCGACGTTGTTGGTATGGACGTGGCCGCTCTTATGATTGAGCTATCCTCGCGCTCATTTGTGTTCCTGGGACGCCCTGACCCTCCGCGACGGTAGATTATCCCTTGCGTGATCCATTGTTGCCAACACCGAGCAACTACCATATCGATCCGACCGAGGTGGCGGCCGATAAGCCTGTTTGACCAGCCTGCTTCTCTGGGAAATCAATGGGAAATTGCCGGCATACTGTGTGTTTCTGGAAGTGAAAGATCCTTTGTTAAAAGCTATTTGGCTAACTCGTTTATATTGAAAACCCTGCGATAGAAGATACTGCTTATCTTTGGGTAGCGCAAATGGGTCACGGTCGAAAAGAGTTTGCGCACCACTGGTGCATGATTCGTGAGTGGCGTATCATACATATGATGGTGTATCATGCCTGATTGGCGTATCATGTGTATGATGACGTACGGTGCGTGAGTGGCGTATCACGCGTATTGTGTATAATGTATGAGTGACGTATCATGTTTATGACGGTGTATCATGCGTGATTGGTGTATCGTGCGCATGATGTGTATGATGTGTCAGTGGCGTATGATGCGTATGATGGTGTATGATGAGTGAGTGGCGTATCATGCGTATGAAGGTGTATGATGCGTAAGTTAGTAAATATAATAGTACTGATGGCAGGGAAGTTGATGAGGTCAGGAGCACATCGCACTGTCTTGTGTACGTTTTCTGTCTTACGTAAGAACAATGCTCTGATCCCTCCCTTTCCCCATATCAGCAAATATAAGCGAAGCCTCCCCTCCCCTCCCGCTGCCTCCTTAAATGCTTGCGTAATGCTTGAATGGCCCCAAACTAGTGATGCGACATCGATAACAAAACATCGATGTTTTGAAACATCGATATTCAATATTAAAACATCGATGCTAATAAAACATCGCCCAAAAACCATCGATGTTTTTAAACATCGATGTTTTAGAACATCCATTTTTTAAAACTTGTTTAGTAACCTCTAACATTAATGTTACTTCCGTTAGTCGTGGGGGGAGGGGGTGATTTAATTTTACTCTCTGATTGGGCAGACACAAATGACAAAAACTTGGTTGCTTTCGGCTACTTTGATGTCTCAAAATTCTCGTTTTAAATACCGCCATGTTTTTCCTTCAAATGTCCAGATAAATTCGTAGTATTGCCAGAAGTTTTGAGGGACTTAAGGCAAATATTGCATTTGTCAGAGGTTTTGTAAAAATATTTCCAAACGGTACTTTTGGGAGGCATTTTACTAATAATATTAACGTCAACTTATATAAAACCAGAGCAAAACAAAAACTTAAATGGATGCTTTCGTGTATATACTATTTGTAAAATAAGACCCCAATGGAAGGTTCTGGAGTGTCAGGAACATTCCAAGCGCTCTGATTGGTTCATTGGTTGTTAATTGCCATTTGTCTGTTTGCTAAGGAATCATCCCCCCCTTTTGTATTCGTCCTTTTCAGAATTCAGACTTACATTTACTGAGTGTGAAAATTATGCTACGTGGTAATTTTTTTTATTACGGTACTTTTTCATTAAAAAAAAAAAACATCGAGACAGCGTAAAACATCGAGCACAAAACATCGATGTTAAAAAAACATCGGCTTCAATAAATCGATGTTTAAAACATCGATGTTTTTATCAAAACATCGATGTTGTGAAAAACATCGACATCGATGTCGCATCCCTACCCCAAACACCGTCGGAGAGGCGTATAGTTTATCCTCCAAAGCTGTTATTATCTCGAAGCAGGGAGGGGGATTTAATTCACGAAAATTTTGAAATAATTCCAAGGGATTAAAGGAAAAATGGAATGGCGCTAGAGCAATAGTTGAAACAAATAATTCTACACATATTCTGTTAAAAATAGTGGGATTAGTTTGGTACAATAAAGAAGATACTTTCGGATTAGAACTAGGATCACTTCCGTTGACTATGAATGATATTAAGGGTACAAAAAGAAATATTCTCCAAACAGCAGCTAAAATTTTTGATCCTGCAGAACTGCGGAATTGAATGGAACGAAGAGTTTTCTGATCAATTAAAAGACAAACGTAAAAAACGGTGTTCTGAAACTGCAGTTTTTGAGATTAAAAATTTCAAGATATTATTTTCCGTCTCCTGATCATCTGCATAAATAGGACATTCAGGTGCATGTATTTGCAGATGCTAACCAGCATTTGCAGATGCTTATGAAGCTGTTGCATATTTCAGATACAGTCTTGCAGAAAACATATTTGAGCAGCTAGTTAATTCTGTCAAACTTGCTGTACGCAAAACTCTAGGAAAATACTCACACGAGAACAATTAGAGACAGTTCTCATTGAAATAGAAAGAGTGATAAACTTTAGGCCAATACCGTTTGTGCACTCGAACGTCCTTGAACCATCACCTTTGATTCTTGCTCATTTACTCTTGGGAAAAAGAATTATGAGTTTACCGAAGACAAACCTTAATTTAGAAGGTCATTTATCTACCGGGAAATTAATGGTTAAATCGTATAATTACAGTGAGCGAATATTGCAGTTTGTTTGGTATGTAGGAAGAAAAGAATGTATTTTAAGTTTAAGATCAGCTTATAACACATAAAGAAAAAATTAATGACTACAAAGTTAATGATATAGTTATGGTAAATGATGAATATTTGCATCGAAATTTTTAGAAATTGGGCAGGATTGTTGAAATTTATTCTGGTAGAGATGATAAATTAAGATCTTGTAGTGTAAAGACTGATACAACACTGAAACGAACTATTCAAATACTTTATAAGTTAGAATTGAAAGAGCAATAATGAACTTTCAATTTAATATTTGTTAAGCATAATTATTTTGCTTATTCTCTTTCTTACTGATATTCGATGCGTTAAGTATGAAATCTTTTTTGAGTGTATCAAGTGTGAAAATTTTTAGTATTTTTCTGTGTTTTAAAATTCGGATTTACGGAATAATTCTTTTCGGTGTTTAGAAACATTTAAAATAGTTCTTAAATATTCTTTATTTGTGTGTTTCATGTATTTAGCTTTCTTTGTAAAACTCTTGATTTATAGTATTTTGATATCTAGTATCTTGGTTAGATGGTTGTGTTTATCTATATATATAAAACAGTTCCGTAACTGATTCACTGACTGACATACAACGCACAGACCATACCGCTGGACCTAAAGGGCTGAAATTTTGCAACGCGATTCTTCTTATAGTGTAGGGGTGCACTAAGATAGATTTTTGAAAAATTCTTCCTAGATTTATTTAAATTAAATTTTGAAGCTGTTTTAGTAACTTTTTTTAAGTTGGCATTTAAAATAATAATTGGTGGGTTATAAAATTTATATCATGAGAAAGATCATAAAAATTCCTTTAAAATGAAATCTTTTTCGAATCTTTACCTCCATTTTGGTGAATTTTTGGTGAATTTTTAAAGATTCATTTTTAGAATTTAATTTATTAAACGCCGATCACGTGATTTCTTTTTCTGGTACTTTCAATAAATTTATCGTCACGTGCATAACAACTAAATAGACAAAAGAATATTTTTTTTCTTGCTAATGCGGCAGACGATTGGACATTATTTTGTCTACAAAAATATCCCTTACGGTTTTTTTATAAATATATTTTTTTCTACATCAATTGTATATATTGATCGTCGTATTTATTATAAATAAATATATATATTTATTTTTTTTTTGCATTAATTGCATACATTGGCCTTTGTATTTAATTTCAATGTACTCCGTAGCGAAGTGCGGGTTTTCAGCTAGTTATTTAATAAATTGATAATATTTATTACTGATTGATTTGATTAAAATTTGAATAACGAATTCTATGACGGCATAATTGAATGCTTTTTTAAATTTACGTACTTTTGAATTTGGAAATTCTTGATCAAACGAACAGACATTTCTTGAATTTGAACTGTTTTATTACTTAATTACTTTGATATCAACAATTTGTCGAAACTTGTATAATTAATTGTATTTGAAATCAACTTGAGTTCTGAGTGTTGTATGAATATTCTTGAAATTCTGATGAACCTTCCGTTCATCGGGTGGCAAGATGTTGAGAACTAAAATCTAAAAGTGTACAAGTGGCGCTATTGTCGCTAGGAAGTCACCGGAGATAAGTTTGAAAAATACTTAGTGTTGCATTAACGCTGAACTTGTAAACAACTTTTTTTATTCCTGCACGTATATGACACGGAATGTGTCTCTACTTAAAGATTCAGAAATAACTTTACACAAGTTGCCTTTTTACGAATCACGATTTGATTCCGAAATAAGTTACATTTCTCAAAAGACAGACGTAAGATAAGAGACAGACACTACACATAAGACAAACGTATAAACAACAAAAAACACCTTTAACTCTTCAGCGGGTGCTCCTGTGTACAGGGTGCAACATTTTAGTAATTTTGAATAGTTTAATTTTACAAGTAAGGTTTGAATGTTGAAGCAGTTTTTATTTATAGCTACATCCTTTTTAATGCAGGTCTGATTTTCTGACCCTTGTATTCCTTTCCATTCATTGTTAGTCGTGATTTCACCGTGGTAAATCAGCGATTATACTGGATTGCAATACAACAAAATTAAGAGTTGATGTAGTAGATCAAACGTGCAGCTATTACACGGTATTTCGAATAAAACGAAGATGGACAATCTCATTGATTTTTAGGCTTTTGTACATAATAGGAATAGATTAGTAAGTTGTCCTTATATGCATTAAAACAGACAGTTTTGAAATAAGACGATTGTATCTGCATTCTTTGGCCTTTAATTATAAATGTATCTCGATATTATCAGCATTTTATATCTTGTCATAAAAAGCAGAATTATTATTTTCAATTTGGAAAAAAAAAGTTTATTACAAAAGGATTAATCAAGGTTGAAAGATACTTTGCACTTTGTGCAATGCGCGCCTGCTGGTGTTCCAAAAATTGGCGCACCAGCTGAAGGGTTAAGTGATAAACATCGCATCTTATGTACAGATAGTGAAACTGAAATATCAGCACATAAGATGACAAACAGTTTTTGGTACATTACAGTTTTTGCGCCACATTTTGCATATGTACTTTTTGCATAGGTATGTATTATTCATGGTAAAAGCCGAATTCATGGTAACGGCAATGAAAAACTGTATTGTATATAATGTAAATATATGTTATTAAATGCTCTCCAGAAATCCTTACCTTTCTTGGATATATTGGGGTTATTATTTATCATGTCTCACCCATGTCTGACTTTTAACTAATGGAACCCTCTATCTGCGGCTTCCAGTATTTCTTCTTCAGAGTTTATTTTATGTACAAAAATTGGGGCTATTGCCTTTAACAAATTTTAATCTACTTGAGCTTTTTTTTCTCCAGATTGCATTAGTTTAACCCATTCATGCAATGTTTTTCCAGTTGCTGAAATTTACTTTCTTGATGGGGGGAGGATGCATATTGAAGTTGCAATGTGCATATGGAAGTTTTGAGAATTTTTCGACAAAGGCCCAGAGTCTGTCGGGTACTACGAAAGCCAGCAGTGCTCTAATTTTGAAACTGCGCAAAATATCAGCACCTCCACGGGGTACAACCTGGGGGAATTTTACAACCCGCGAAAGCCGGAGGAGTGGGAATAGTGGAGAACTCGCTAATGACTGTGAAATCGCCCAAGATAAATTTGAAAATCCTAAAATGGATTATTCCTATACACACAATGAAGAATCTGTTAAGGCGAAGCACATCATCACAATCAATATCATCAGCGTAATCTAAATTGGCAGTATACATTAAGAAACTAGTCAATGTGGAGGTCATGGTCCCAATGTGTCCACGTTTGAGGACCTTCAGGCCTATATACAACACCTGTTCGGCAAAATTAGGGTTTTAGAGAAAGGTCCAACTAAATCATACGTAGAATCCGCTAGGAAGGCTTAAAGAAACAGAAATAGATCCCGATCCATATCTATGAGAAGAGTAGATAAGGACAACCTTGTCCTAACGGTATATCGAAAGTTTGAGCAATCCATAGGACAAACGAAATCAGTCATAAAACAAAATATAAACCCATCCCAACTAAAATAGGAATTTAGAAGTGCAAGAAGATAAACAGAGGTGGTTACTCATTGGGAGTAGATAAGGAGGAGGATATTGATAGAATTATTATGGAATTCAAATCGCAGAAACAGCTGGACTGCGACTACATAAGTTTAAAAGTAAACAAAAAGGAACCCATAAATTATTATCTATAACGTAGTGATGAACTATGAGACAGGGGAAATCACACAAAAACTTACAGATCAAGATTAGGAGCTAGAAGGGTCCGATATCAACGTAATCACCAGTTTATTAACAGAAACAGGCCAGGTGATGGCCGAGTGGAAAGGCGCTGGCATTCGGTTCAGATCCTGTGGGTTCGAGTGCCAATGTTGGCATGGATGTTTGCAGCCTTTCGCAATCGGTTTTAAACTGTATGTCCCGCTCTAATTAGCCCTCGTGTAGCAAAAAAGGTGACCGTAGCGCCCAAACCAAATCAAACCAATTCAAACCTAACAAAAAGGGGAATTAACTGGATTCTTAGCATCGAAGGCAGTTGTAGTAAAGCGCTTTTAAATAAAAAGCTGGCTTTATTACATGTTTGCGATAAAAGTCGGAATCAAATTTAACGCCGACAGATAATTATAGAATAGAGTGGAGTTATTTAGGATGTAGCCTGTTGCAAGACAGTTTTATGAGCTTTGAAGATGGGAAGGTCTGAGATGGAGACACAGATTAGATGACGGAAACGAAAGTTGACGTTATGTTACAAAAGCCTTTTATATTAGATTTATGGCAGTACGGATTGGAAAGTGGCCACGTGGAAACCTTGGGTGGTACAAAAGGGCAGGCAGTGAGGGCGTAATGTTTTGAGTTCAGAAGCCAATGAGAAAGTGTGAGGGGAGAATAGCGGATGAAAAGATTACGGTGTTCGGAATGGCTGATGAAGTTTATGAGAAGGTGAAGTCATGGATGTGAAAGGGAATGAATAGAATTAATGAAATGAAATGAAATTAATGAAATGAAATGAAATTAATGAAATGAATTTTATTTCATTAATTTCAAATAAAATATATAGTGGAGATCTTGGAAGAGAGAAGAAGAGAGAGTCTGGATCGGGGAAGATGTAGGTCCCCATCTTCAGCACGACTTTAAAAGTTACATTTTAAGTGGACCTGAGGGTTCCACATAAACCCGTTCTGGCGACTGTGTGGGTGGAGAGAAGAGCTCTCCAGATTCAGAAGATAACTTCTAGAAAACGACTGCGTTGACTAAGTAAGATAGAGAGGTCCGCATTCGAATTACAGCAGAGACAAAGAGGCCCAGCTCCAGTTCCACGACGAGAAGCGATCCCCATCTCGAACGAAATAGTGAGTTTACACGTCGAGGAGAGACCGACTACGATATCAACTACGAGAAATTGATCCCTCATCTGGAAAGAAGTAGTGACAGCCCCCTGCCCAGTGAAGCAGTTTGACCCCGAACCCTCGGCCAGGCGATAAGGCCAAAATAGCAAATTTAGTAGATGAAAAGAATTTGGGGTGAGTGTTAAATCTAAATTTGATTTGTTCAGTTCCAGTTTGAGCTAGGTGAATTAGATTTTTCATAAAGGCTGAGTTTTAAGTGAGATAGTGTTTTTTAGCGTTAAACTAATAGATAAGTTTATTTGTTTTGTGCTCGGGACGCTCCCTAACCTTTGCAAAGTAGTAGTAAATACAATTTGTGAGAGATAAATATATTGTGCATAAATTTTGGAAATGAAAGATTATTTTTACACTTGTAAATATTAAGTAAATTATAAGTTTTTTTATGTTAAAATCTATTAGTTTGTCGGAATTGAAAGTTGTTGGTGTTAAATTACATGATCCAAAATTGAGAATAGTTTATTTGCTTTTGTTCGTTTGCTAATTTTGACATCCAGAGTTTTGGGTTGTATTCAACAAAATAAACAATAAACACAACGCACCCAGATAAATTCTTAAAAATAAATAATTTTGTACTAACCAAATTAATTTACGATACACGCCCAACCAACTGTCGTGTTGCTGGATGTAGCAACACGACAGCAGTGACTTCGCTTTCCTTAATACGTGATCCAAGTTAAAGCACGTCTGGGAAGGTTTCTTCATTAGATAATGCGTAAAACCTAGAATTCATTTCAATTGCTAGAGGTACGGACTTCCATCCAAAGGTCCTAGAGGGTCTGTAAACAGTGTGGTGAATTGGGACACGATTCCAAGGAATGTACAAATGCGAAGTGTTTAACAAATAGCAAATGATCTAACGTCCATAGCAATGAGAAAATCGACACAAACCCTTTGCCCGCCGATCGTATAACCTCAAAAAGCTTAGCTTACAAATGTTCATTTCATCATGCAACAATGTTTATACCCAAAATGAATTTTTAATATCAAATTCTTCCAGGAATAAGTAATAACTTGCAGTTTTATTATTATTATTATGCATTACGATTATTATTACCTTTATTATATCTATTATAAAATATCATAATTTACGCCTTCTCTAATAGTCTGATTAGAAATGGAACAATACAATGAAATGGTTCATTTTCGATTTTGACACATAATGTTTCATATTTTGACTTTTTGGAAAGAAAAAATATTTTTTATTCATCTATCTCCAACATTTTTCTCTCCCAGATTTCTTTATAATGTAAATAAAATGATAAGCTGTAGTTGTTTCAATGAAAACACACTTGCAAATATATCATATTTCTTTAAACCTGACGATGTTTGACGATTATTATTATGCATTACGATTATTATTACCTTTATTATATCTATTATAAAATATCACAATTTATGCCTTCTCTTATAGTCTGATTAGAAATGAAACAATACAATGAAATGGTTCTTTTTCGATTTTGACACATAATTTTTCATATTTTGACTTTTTGGAAAGAAAAATATTTTTTATTCATCTACCTCCAACATTTTTCTCTCCCAGATTTCTTTATAATGTAAATAAAATGATAAGCTGTAGTTGTTTCAATGAAAACACACTTGTAAATATATCATATTTCTTTAAACCTGACGATGTTTTGTAGAGTTGTATCAAAACCAATTTTGAAAATTCAGTATTAGTTATTAAATAGCAATGTTAGTTAGAATGAAGACATCACATAAGTAATAATTCAGTCTATAATTACCAATATTTACAGCTGATTGTATTCTTGTGGAATTTCTATATTTTTTTATACCCGTCATTAAATTGTTTCCTATTTTTTGGGTAACACCATCGTTGGTGCTGCCATCTAGTACCGAAATGTATCATTAGTTGAAAATTAATGGTGTGTGGGTGTCAGTTTACTATGTTTTAGATAATGTTATTTTTTGGAGCATATTAAAAACTGTCTGGCATAATTTAAAGATTAAAATTTAACAATAAATCGTAATCATAATAATACTTTTCCGAGTTTAATGATCAATTTATTAATATAGCAATAATTTAACATTATTTTAGCATTGCGAGCATTAAATAAAATGGAATTTTTTTTACACTCTATACCACACCACTAACAAAAGAGGGTTCAATAATATTATTTAGCAAATTATTTTCATTTGAGGAAACAAAGAACTTTTATTTCGCCATTGGTTACAAAACCAAAAGCATCCTAAGCGTCGGTCAGATTTCATTATTAGGAAGCGTTTTAGTTGGAATATTTTTCTTCAAAATGACGCGGAAGTAGATAATTTTTTCCCTTCTATAAATATATACTTTGAGCTCATAAAATCCATTTATTACAAAGCTAGATAAATACCCATACTTCACTATGGAACACATTCGAACGTTAAATTATGCAATTTGGACCGTTTCATCTAAATTTTCTGTAGCTGTAAAGTGTTGCAATTCCTCAGAGGAGTTCACCCTGTAATAGAAAGACCGTAATCCGACAAAAAATGCGGATTTTAGACAGTGTTTGTTATTTTGGGGGTTTAAGTCACTTTTAACCCCTTAAAAGTTTGAATGTTTAAAAAAAAGATTTCTTAGTGAGCACCGAGAGCCTACACTTATACACACAGACAGATACACAGACAGACACACACACACACACACACACACACACACACACACACACGCACATATATATATATATATACACTGCTCAAAACAATTAGGGGAGCACATGGTTTTAACGAAATTACGCAAATACTTACACCGATAACTAACATAAAATAAATCATCCATAATTTAAAGCCTAGCAGGAAGCAGAAGAAGAAAACTTCATATGCAAATCAAAGTTCATGACGTGAAAAACCAGAAAAAGAACATAAGGGCGGAAATCGGGATGTTGCAGAAACGTCTGTTTCACTGCCTTAACTGTGAAATTCGATTGCTCAGTTATTCTTTTTGAGAAAAGGTGACTTGAAAACATCTCAACAACGTGATTTACCGGAATCCATGGCATGGCGTATTATCGGCAGACTTGAATCCGGGCAAACACAACGTAATGTCGCCGACGCTTTTGGAGTCGCCAGAAGTGTCGCTGCAAGGCTGTGGAATCGATTCTAAGAAACAGGGAATGTTAGACGTCGACCAGGGCAAGGTAGCCCACGCGCCACTACAGCAACTGATGACCGGTATATACTGTTAACAGCTCGTCGAAACAGAACAGACAATGCTATTCAGCTGCAAAGACAGTTGCTCTTGGCAACAGGACGAAGGGTGTCCAGCGAAACAGTACGCAATAGGCTCCATAAGGGAGGTCTCTATGCACGTAGGCCAATGGTCTGCATTCCGTTGACCTCACGCCACCGTGCGGCCCGAAGAAGATGGGCTGCTGAACATCGAGATTGGGAGCAACGTGATTGGAGCCAAGTGCTGTTTCCAGACAAGTCCCGATTCAGTCTGGAGTGTGACAACCGACGTGTTTTGGTATGGAGGGAAAGGGGCACTCGAAATAACCCCACATTCGTTCGTGAAAGGTCACAGTACAGACGAGCTGGTTTTATGGTATAGGGTGGAATCAGCATAGGTGGATGTACGGACTTGCGTATCATTCGGAATGGTACTTTGACGGCCCGAAGTTATGCAGACGAGATACTGAGACCTCATGTCATACCTTTCGCTGCAGCGATTGGAGATTCCTTTGTTTTCCAGCATGATAATGCCAGACCGCATACAGCTCGTCTTGTGGAGAACATGCTTGAAGCTGAAATAATACAGCGTATGGAATGGCCAGCGTGCTATCCTGACCTGAATCCAATCGAGCATGTTTGGGAAATGCTAGGACGACGCATTGCTGCGAGACCAAGGCCTGCTTTTACTCTCCGAGACTTGGAGATTGTACTTCTTGAGGAGTGGAACAGTATTCCCCAAAGTCTTATCGATAACATCATCGCATCCATGGAAAACAGGTGTGCAGCAGTCTTAGATGTTGGAGGAGACCACACGCCATATTAAAAATCTTGCATCATTTCTAAACAATACTTTTATTTTATCGTTTACATGTAACGAAATTGTTGCCCTAAATCATCTTTTCATGTTTTTTCCACATTTTCAAAGAATTAAAGCTTATTTACAAATTTTTTACGTCTTTTTTTCTGTATTGCGCATTGATACGCGTGTACTATCCGTTTTATGCCAATACGTGACTGTCTCGCACGGTTTTCTTAACTTCTTTGCTTGCTCCCCTAATTTTTTTTAGCGGTATACACTGCTGGCCATTAAAATTGCAACACCATGAGGGAGGGATGATAAAACGAGTAATTCGCGTGAAAGGTTTAAGATGCTGAGATATGTAAATAATTAGTATTTAATTACAATCGAACGAAGGAAGGAGAAACGGCATCTAAAACTCTGTATAAAAGGATAGTTACGTAGCGGGTTTATCATTCGAAAATCTCATTTGATTGTTGTTTGTTTGTGAGAAGATCGTGTTATGCCTCCATATAAGAAGGAGAAACGGCTACCAGAACGTGTCGGAATTCGATAGCGGCAGGATAGTCGTCTATCAAGAGAGCGGTTTATTGTTCCGTGATTTTGCTACTCGCATTGGTCGGAATCCAACGACTGTCATGTGAATATGAAATCGATGGGTTCAGGAGCGTCATACTGAAAGCCATGCAGGATCTTGACGACCTTCCGCCACTAACGCCTGAGAAGACAGACATATTGTCAGTTCGGCCTAGCAGGATCGTGCAGCCACATCACGGATCTTCAGTCGGATAATGGACTGGTGTTCTGCACTACAAATATCCGCACAGACTGTGTGACGATGTCTGAAGCACGGAGACTAGAGCACGGAGACGCGCGGCGATATTCATACGCCCAACGACAAAACTGGATACAGGAGTGGCACAGAGTCGTGTTTTAAGACGATTCCCGGTTCTGCGTGTAGCATCGTGATGGAAATATCCGCATGTAGAGGCTTCATGTAGAACGCACGTGGCCTGCTTGTATTCGATATCCTCTTACGGGCCCTGAACCTGGTGTGATGGTATGGGCAGCCATTGGGTACACGACACGAACACTTCTTGTTCGCGCCACTGGTAATAATCTGAACTCCCAGCGTTAGATTTCTCAGATCTTCAAGCCGGTGTCTGTGCCCTATCACCAATGACTCGGAGACGTCATCTTTCAACAAGAAAACCTAAGATCGCATGTTGCATGTCGTGTCCTGACCTACCTCGACAGACAGTGTTCGACTGTAGCCCTGGTCACCACGTTCTCCAGATCTCTGATCCCTTGAAAACATCTTGTCATGGGTTGCTGAGAGACTGGTCCACCACCGCTCTCCAGCCACTATGATTGATGAAGTGTGGCATACACTTGAAGCAGCATGGAATGACTTGCACACATCTGTCATCCAAGCTGAGTTCGACTCGATGCCTAACCGAGTTAGAGCCCTATAGTTGCCAAAGGCGGCACTTGTGAGTACTAATTTTGGACCTTGCATACCCCCAAATTGTCTACATATTTAATCATCTTTCCTTTGTACAATGCTGTATACGTATAAAAAGTAAAAATTTCTTAATTGATTTCCTCCCTGCTGTATATATATATATATATATATATATATATATATATATATATATATATATATATACTGCTGGACAAAATGGCCAGCAGTGAACAAATGGCCATGAACAAATGGCCATGCTTAAAAAATCGGAGGTGTTGTGTCATGCCAAGTGGAATAAATAGGTAAACACAGAATGTGAGACATGATATAACGCAAGATTTTTTTTTGCGAAAAGAACTACAGAAAGTGTTGAAACAGTTTGCTTCAGCGAAAGGTACATATTGACCGGGAAACAGAATAATACAAATAATGCAGATTACTAACGACAGGCAATCCTGTGCAATGCAACTTCGAACACGTCGTGACACGTCGTGGCATGCATTGAATAACACGATCCATGAAGTTTTGAGGTAACGTGTTCCATTCCTCTTTCACTGCACGGATGAGGGACGGATTGGTTGTCCGAGCATATGGGCGCGCAGCAAGACGTCGGCCAAGGCATCCCATACATTTTCTGTTGGATTAAGATCAGGTGAACGTGCTGGCCACATGATACGTTGAATATCTTTGCTCTCCATACAGTCCTGAACAGCGTTGGCGCGGTGACAGGGCGCTTTGTCATCTATGAACGGAAAGTTATCTCCAACAGCAGCACAGAAAAGGCAAATATGAGGCAGCAGAACTTCAGAAATGTACAGTGCAGTGGTCATAAACCCCGTTTCAAGCACATGTAATGGTGTGCGATCATTGACCATGATGCCTGCCCATACCATGGTGCTACCAGTATCATATCGGTTCCTTTCCTGGAAATTTTCTGGACGAGAAGCCCTACGAAATTCACGCCATATCAGTTGCCGTCTACAATCATAAAAAATACTGAACCGGCTCTCATCTGTGAATAGGACATTGGCCCAGTTGTCCTCGGTCCACTGGTAATGCAGACGACTGCATTGCAAACGGGCGCTACAGTGAACTCTCGGAAGTTGGACTCCCACAACAGGTCTTTGGGCGTATAGTCCTGTCTGTCGCAAACGTTTTGCAACAGTGTTCCATGATATCTCGAGTTTCAGTGGCTGCTTAAAAATGACTTGCCATTTGACTACTTTAACTGCGCCGGTTCCTTTTTTGCCGTCAGAACGATGTACAGATCGTCTTCGGTAATAGATTTGGCATCCTAGCTTGCGCCTGCTGTACTTTCCACTTGTTTGACACGCTGACCAAAGCCTGGAAACAACGCTGTGGGCGATGTCGAATTCCCGGCATCATCCCGATGTCGAATTACTAGCAACATCTGAAATTTGTCGCATTTCCTCCAGCTGTCTAAGGATCCTTCATCGTGTAAAATAATCTGAATGATGTCTGAACATGACCTCACTTTCCAAAACGTGACGTTCTTCCGACATGTTCAAATGGAACGTCCATCACACACTGGCTTCCCGCGCCGAATGCCTGCAAACCGAATTGTATGCCGTCACGTGACCAACATACGCGGTAATGAAAAATTTGCATCGCCAACTTGTTTCGCATTGCATCACGCCTTTATGCAAATTCCCACAAGCTGCTGCGTTCGATTCTACTCCTGCCATCTTTTAGCGCAACATCTGTCCTTAGGTTTTGTCCCCCAGTGTATATATGCATACACTATCTACCAATAAGTAATTGAACACCAACTCTATTGACGAGATCTGCGGTCCTGATATACGCCACGCCCTCCGCCGTTAAATATCGTGTAGAAAAAAACATTGGCTTTAGTCGCATGCAAGATGCCACGAAGTGCAGATTTATCTGATTTCGAGAAAGGCATAATCGTGGAGTATCACAGAAATTTCCGATCCTTAAGGGATATATCTAGTTAACTGATTTACAGAAACTCGACAGCGGCCTATGTGATTCAGAACTGTAAGGTGAGCGTTGATTGTCGGAATGTGCCCGAGTCGACAGACCCACGAAACTGGGAGATAGAGACCGCTGGGTGCTGCCTAGAGAAATTCGGAAGAACCACACAGAACCTATGGCCCACATATTCCAGCAGTTTCAACGGGCATCCGGGACCATTCGCAAGGAAGCCCATCTGCTTGGTTTTCATGGACATGCTGCCATTCATAAGCCTTTGATCAGACAGTACAAATGTGCTTCTCGGTTAAAGGGGTGCAAAACACGTCGAAATATGACCGTAGATCAGTGGAAACGGTTTCTATGGAGCGACGAAAGAAGGTTCACCCTTTACTGTCCGGATGGCAGAGTCTGGATCTGGTGTCTGCCTGGAGAACCCTTCCTGCTGGAATACATTGTGCCCACAATAAAGTTCGGTGGAGGTGGAATTGTGGTCTTGGGCTATTGCTCCTGGTATGGACTGGGACCCTTGGTCCCAATTCATGGTATGCTCAACGCCGACGCCTAATTCAATAGTATGGATGACAGTGTGCTTCTTACGTTGTGGTAGTTTTTCGGGTTGGATCCACGTTACTTCCAGGATGACAACTCCAGCTGTCATGCTGCGAGGTTCACTATGGATTGGTTTGGTGAAAACGGGGTTTACTGAATCGACTGGTCTACCCAGAGACCAGACCTGAAGAACCTCTGGAACAAGTTGGATTGCCGAAATAAGGGGTGAAACAACCGTCCAAAGTCGGTGAAGGAACTTACATGTCTTCTCCAAGCCGGGTGGAAGAAAATTACACTAGCCGTCATACAAGTACTTGTGGAGAGCATGCCCCGAAGGGTTGAGGCTGTAATAGTCTTTCGGGGAGACACTACCAACTATTGAATATGAATAAATTTTGTTCTTCTTTTCTATCGCAGGTGTCTAAATACTTATTGGTAAATAGTCTATATATATATATATATATATATATATATATATATATATATATATATATATATATATATACACACACACACATATATATATATATATATTTATATGTATATATAGATAGATAGATAGATAGATATATAGTTTAGAGCCTTCGATAACTGAAGTCAGTTTTTATGACCTTTCATTTTGAATATTCTGTTTGTTTGGGGCCAATATAACACTGAGATTGTGAATTTGAACAGCTCCATCCCTCAACCCCGAAAGAAGAAGAAGAGTAAACATATCTGCGCACGTTAAACGGGGCTGTGTGATAAACTACAGCTTCACGTTTCGCTGTCATGGCAACAGAGCGGGAAACAATTACATAATCATCGGAAGATGGAGAGCCAAGCGTGCTAACCGATTTGTGTTCTGATCGTGTAACAGCTGCATTTTGAAGCCTAAAGGTAAGATTCAAACCTTTTCCTTACGACTACTACTCATACAGTGGGTTGTCGTCACTTCTAGTGCAGAAATGGCGAGACGCTCCTAGAACAGAAGTGACGAGATATTACATAGCCAAAATTAAGTTTTATGTTTATCTACTGAGTGCTATGGCGCGTGCATAGCCGTTCGAGGGTGGAATTGGGGATCACTGAAAAATATTTGAGCATCAAAACTAGCAATATCTACTTTTTTTCTTTCAAAATTGTGGTAAGGATACTTTCTATAGTATATCAATCATTTTAAAACGAAGCTTTTAGGAAAATGAACCACTCAAAAAAAATAATATGGGGAACTTTCTAAAGGTCCTTTCAAATTTATAGCTTCAAAAGTATGTAAAACTTAGTTCTTTGCCCTTCCCCGAACAAGCAAACGTCTGATGGACATTGAAGTTTTAGTCCTACACCTCTCTTTTCTAAACTGAAAAATCTTTTAGTCTTATTTATTTATTTTTATGTCTATGCTTATCAATCTGTGGTAAATTTAAACTACTAAGAACTAATGAACTATATAAACTAATGAATATTTAAATATAAAATGATTTAAATACTATTAGTAAGGTTTGAGCATACGTAATACACAGATTTCTGAGCTATTCCAGGGCCTGCTCAGAAAAGTTGGAGCAGATTTTTAATTAAAAAAAAAATTCTTATCAATAAAATCTTATCAATAAGCTTAGCATATAAATAAAGTTAGAATTATAAACAAGATTTCTAAACAGAAAACTTTTTAGTGGGCTTTATTTATTTTTAAGTCTTTACCAATCAGTCTGTATTAAATATAAACTACTAAGAACTAATGAACTGTATAAACTAATGAATATCTATATATAAAACAATAAATATCTAAAAATAAACAATGAAAACTAACAATAAACAATGAATCAAATCTAACAATGAAGTAATCTAACAATAAACAATGAATATCTATATATATGTTTATCTATAAATAAAACAGTTCAGTGACTGACTGACTGACTGACAGATAACGCACAGACCAAACCGCTGGACGTAAACGGCTGAAATTTAGTATGGCTATTCTTCTTATAGTGTAAAGATGCACTAAGAAAGATTTTTGAAAAATTCTTCTTAGATAGTTTCAAATTAAATTAAGCTGTTTTGTAACATTTTATAAAGTTTGCATTTAAAATAATAATCTGGCGGTTATAAAATTTATATCACAAGAAAGATCATACAAAATCGTTTAAAATGAAATCTTTTTCGAATCTTTACCTCTATTTTCTGATTTTTGGCGAACTTTTAAAGATTAATTTTTAGAATTTAATTTATTAAATGATGATCACGTGGTTTCTTTTCTTTTTGTGATACTTTGAATTAATTTTACGTCACGTGTATAACAATGAAATAAATTGATAAAAAAATATTAAAATATGGTAAAAGATTAAATTTAACCAGTAGACTAATTTAGATGGAAGTTTTTTAATAATTTAATTAAAAATAGTATGTTTTATGGATATTAAACATAAAAATTAATTGCCTACATTGAACATTGTATTTAAATTGAATATTTTCGTCTACATTATTTTGTCTATAAAAATATCCGTCATAGTTTTTTATAAATATTTTTTGGCGTTAATTGTATACATTGACCGTTGTATTTATTATAAATATATTTTTTGGCATTAATTGCATACATTGACCGTTGTATTTAATTTGAATGTACTCAGTAGCGAAGCACGGGTATTCGTCTGGATTAAATATAAAATGATTTAAATAATATTAGGAAGGTTTTAGAATACGTAATACGCAGAGTTCTGAGCTAAATTCTAGGGTGTTAAGAGCTTTACAACTAATGCTCAGAAAAGTTGGAGAAAATTTCCCAAACAATTTTTAAAAAAATTCCTATCAATAAAATTACTAACTGAATGAAAAGTATTTTTAAATGACCTTATTTATTTTTAAGTCTATATTAATCCGTCTGTAGTAAAAATAAGTTACTATTAGCTATAAATACTAATGAATTTTTAAATATAAAATGATTTAAAGAATACTAGGAAGGTTTGATCATATTTATTACATAGTGTTCTGAGCTAAATTCCAGGGCGTTAAGAGCTTCACAATTTATGCTGAGAAATGTTGGAGAAGATTTCCCAAGATGTTTCTTTTTATTCATATCAATAAAACTTCTAACTCATAACTGGTTTTGCCGTATTCTAATCCAATATTATCACTGGTTTACCAAGGTTAAATAACGACTAGCAATGAATGGAAAGGAATACAAGTGTCAGAAAATCAGACCTGCTTTAGAAAGGGTGTAGCTATAAATAGAAACTGCTTATAACATTCAAACCTCACACGTAAAAACAAACCATTCAAAATTACGAAAATGTTGCACTTTGTACACGGGAGCGCTCGCTGAAGGGTTAAAAAAACGACTTAAAATTAGATAGCGTTTTATACTCCGATGTTAACATTAAAATAAAAGGAATATTTTATTATATATATTATATATTTTTTATATATATTATTTAGTATAATTATTATATATATTTTTATCTTTATACACCTAACAAAATACAAAATATGCTTTTCTGAAATTCCTCCCAAAAATTTGAAGTACGTCTTATCGTCTGGAACATTTTATAAATAAGGAATTTTTTTAAATGATGAAAAATATGGTATTTTTTTAAATGATAGAGCAATCATAATATTTTTTTTGAGTGGGGGGGGGGATTTTAAATTATGACGTTAAAGTCTCATATTTCATATCAAACAATGTTTGAAAAAACAATGTTTAAAGTAACAAGTGCGTATTAGTGACTGCTGAGAAAGTAAATAACATACTTTATTTGAAAATAGGAATTATAAAGCAGAAATATACCCTTATATAAGAAAAAAAATTAGAAAAAATAGTGCGCTGTAGTGAACAATAAGAAAGAATTGGGTTGCCAAAAAATTGTCGGGCCAAAAGTTTTGGTCTCGCCAAAAAGTTTGTTCAATTTGTAGTAAGAGGGCTGTAGTAGAGCTTAGTTGTCTTTAACGTTAATTTTAACGATGCAATTTTGTTCGATTGCGTTGTGACAGCTGTCAAATTAGCGTGCATTTGAAACAAAACTTATCAAAACTGGTGAATTCTCATGTAGTCATTTTAGTATAGAAGATGGCAGAAAGTTAGCAACTGTTTCGGAATATTACGCTTTATTATTTCAAGAAAAGTAAAAGCGGAAAAAAATTGTGCAATGTCTGTTTTGGGAAGATGGAATTATGGGAGTTGCCTGAAAGATGGCAGATGGTTGTAGGACAAAAAGGGAAACATGGTGTTCGATAAAGTTATAATTGAAAATCAAAAGTATGTTTTTATTTTTACTTAAAAACCAAACGTACTTTTTGTTCAACCTAATAATTCAAACATTTTACTTGGAAACTGAATAAATAATGTGTAAATCTGTTGCTTTTAAAGAATTAAAATGAAACATTATTATATATATAATAGCCGTTGTCTCTGTATAACACTTCCGGGCTGTACTCATCTTTCAGTTGAAGCCCTCAGTAAACAAACAGCCGGTTAGGCTTAATTTCAATTTCAGATGTGGATCAGAATTTTTTCTTACCTAAAAACTAATATCTAATCCATCAAATCATTTTTGTTCAGCCTATTATTCTATAAAACATTCCGAACTAAAAAAAATTGGATGCTTTTAGCTGTATATTTAACAGTTTTTAAAAATCTGTTTACTTTTGCGAGGAATTCTGAAAGTAAACAAACTTGAATGTGAATGAATCAAGTAGCTCAAGTATTCATATCGCGTAGTGAGCTGTAAAAAACTGGATGTCAGTCTACTACTCCAATCGAATGAAAAACTAAATAAATAAAAAATAATGAAAGGGTTTGCTTTTACAAGGTGTGGATTAAATGCAATATTGTTAGATATTTCGGGATATTTTTTAACTTGCATATACTTTTTCCATTATGACGTCATTATTAGTATTATGACGTCAAAATGGCGGGTTACCTTCTAGTTCTTTAATAATATGTGCGTATTAGAGACCAAGATGGGAGTATCCCAAACAATTAAAAAAACTTCAAAAAGTAATCATGAATGATGTCCATAACAAAGCAATCTAAACATATAATGTTGAAATTGAAATTATATTTTTGAAATCTCATACCAATAAATTTCTTTTTAAAAACTTGAATAGAAATTTAAGCATACGTATTCGTTACTTCTAGCAAAAAGTTTTGAACATTTTTTTTTCTGGGATTTGAAATTACAACGTAGACATTTCTAGCTTTAAAATCCAAGCGAATTCGAAAAAAAAATTTGACATGAAAATATTCGAAAAAGATATCTACTGTATTAAAATAAGCAAATTTATTTGAGACCGATAAAAAAGTAATACAAACTTTATTCTAGGGGAAATGAAACTATAACGTTGCAATTTCATACTTTAAAAGAAAAGAAAATTTGTAAAAAATCAAATTCAAATTAAAGTATACGTATTAGGGACCACAAAAGTAATCCTAATTAAAATAAAGAAATAATAACACTGAAATCTCATATTTTAAACAATTTTGACGAGATGAATAAGTTTAATTAATTAGTAACTCCTATGAAAGCAATGAAAACATTAGTTTAGGTGAAAAGAAATTATAAAGTTGCAATTTCATACTTTAAAACAAAAGGAAATTTGGGGAAATAGGAACAAGTAAGATGAGTATATGTATTAATGTCTTAAAATAAAATAATCTACACTTTTTTCTTAAATTGAAATAATAATGTTGAAATCTTGTACTTTAGAAAAAAATATATATTTGGAAAAAATATTGAAGAGAAAAATGAGTATATTTTATGAGTGACCTATAAAAAAGAAATAAAAGCATTATTTTTGGTGGAAAAGAAATTATGAAGTAGCAATTTCCTACTTTAAAACGAAAGAATACTTTTTCAAAAAGGGAGAAGTTGAATAAGAGTATACGCATTAGTGACCCATAAGAAAATAATCCAAATATTATTTTTTAAATTGAAATAATATTGAATTGAAATAATTTGATGTTATATATTTAAAAAATATTTGAAAAACTAGTGAAGAAAAATGAGTATACGTACAAATATCCAATAAGAAAGTAATTCAAGAACTTTTATATGGAATTTAAATAAATTGAAATATGTTTTAAAACAAAAGGAAGTTTGAAAAAATACTTTCAAGTCAAATTCAAGTAAATTAAAGTATACGTATTAGTGGACTAAAATTAATCCTAATTAATAAAATAATAATAATCTTGAAATCTCGTAACTAAAAAAATTTCGAAATAAATTGACAAGATAAAGGAATACAATTTATTAATGACCGATAAGAAAGTAATGGAAACAATATTTTAGGAGAAAAGAAATTATAACTTTACAATTTCAAGCTTCAATACAAAAGGAAATTGTGAAAAAAAGTGACAAGTAGAATGAAAAAAGAAAAAGAGTGAAAGTATGAGGGTAAAAAGCAACTTAATTCATCGATATTTCTCTTTCGCATTTGATTTTCGTTTGTCTGAGCAAGACACCTGTTTCGCAGACGGGCAATACCATTTTGTTTCTCTGCTTTACATACACATCTTTCCTTTGTCTTCAATAAGTCACTTTTCCTTTTCAGCTTAAAATACGGTGTCGGACGTTTGATTCTATGCAACTGTGAGTCTGCAGGCTTCATCCATCCTATTCAAGATCCATGATGCCATTCAGACTGTTCCAAGTGCTCCCTTGCCTAGCCTACACCCTTGCGATGTTCCTCATTCTCAGACAGGAAATCAGTGAAAGTCTCCGAGTCCAAGGGAATTCGTCGCCTGAACTGAACTTCTCGGCTTGTTATCCTCTTTCCGAGGAGATCGAACCACAGTTCAGCTGTGACCTCACGACCTTGGACCATGAAGTATTAGATATTTATCCTAATTATTATGCTAATGGAACCATGCACGTCGAGAACCTAACCTTGATGCTGGATGCCTCATCCAGGTTTTCTCACGAGGCAGATTCTGTGGCGATAATGAAACCTGATGGCGAAAGCAGAATCGAAAGCAAAAAGAAATTAGACATATTCTTGCGAACGCAGATATCACTCGCTTCAGTCGAGTTGGTTATTTTTCTGACAAGTGGTAAATATAAACTCTCTTTTAGGTGCATTACAATAATTCTGGGTTGTGTAGGCCACATTAACATTTTTTTTCCATTTTCAGGATCGCCTACCCTTCATACCTGTATGGTCCTACTCTGTTTTACAAACTCTGTCGTAGCATTTGAAGTTCTGGAGCTCCTGTTCCAAAAATTATCTGCAACACGTTACCAAGATTTAAAGGACAAAGAAAGTCTCTGCATCCCCTCAACGTATGACGTGAAAGTTCTTTGTCGTTTCGTTCAGGTGTTTATCCTCGTTTGCTGTCTCTTAGGAGATTTGACACTGGTAGTCTGGCCGGCTTATTATTCAGGAGATTTTCGTGGATACCACAATACACTGGTGATATTGTCGCTGCCCGTCATTCCCATGGCTTTATTGACAATCAACCTAATTCTTCTAGACATTGGACATAAGGACAGATTTTGCAACAGAAATATTGAAACGCAGACTGACGGCTTTAAATGGGGGTTGTTACCTGCCTGATGAATTCCACATGATGATTTCGTTTTAGCCCAAGTACATGATATTAAATGTTTATAAAACTTTGATTACCTAAGAGATATTTGTTTTGATACGAGTCAAAATAACTTTTTGTAACAAGCGATAGTTAAAGTAATAAACATTGAAATTCTCACACATCTCTTCCTTAACTAGTCATCAACTGTTTCTGAAATTCTCGTTAATCTACAGTAGCTTTAATATCGTCCAATAAGAGTCCAATTTTCCTCTCTTTTTTCATATACCTTAAAATCTTGACTATAATACGCGCACGTGTATAATACGCATGCTTAATTTTGCGTGAAATTTTCGGAAAAAGTTAAAATTCGACTATAATACGCACCCATAACTTTTCAATATTTTATTTAAAAATTGCACAGATACTTAATAGCAGAAATAAAATTTGCATTGTAAAGAAACGAAAACGTCCAATTCGATAGGAAAAAAAACCTTAAATATTTAATTCAAAACAAACAATACTGTCAAATTATCAGTCTTAATCACTTTTACTAGAATACAGTTCATCTGTGTTGTTGCGTCCATGTCATAGTTATTGGTTCTGTCGTAAATTATATAATATCGCCATCATCATCCTCATTTGATAACACCTGCCCATCCTCCGATAATACGTTGTTCTCATGACGTCTCACTTTTAACAATTGATAATATTTCTGCTGCCTTATAGGACCATCTTGAAGAAATTTCGAGGGAATTAAATAAAATAATAAATTTTTGCACTTGCAACAACCGGGAACTATGACTATTTCAAGGGACCTGTTATTAAACGTACGCGTGGACAATACGAATTGCGAGTTCCGTTTGTTTAAAAGGAATACCTACTGAGTAAACGGATGGATGAATCACGAAGTGCAGATGCGCGCGCACCCGTGTTGCGACAATGTCTTACAGCTGCTGTACGTTCGCCTATTCAATGTTTAAAACTGTGTTATTTTCGTATGCGAGTATAATACGCACCCTCATTTTTGCGGATTAAAATGTGAAAAAAAGTGCGTATTATACTCAAGATTTTATGGTATAAGGAGCAAAGAAATTGAATACTGCGAAAGCAACAAACTTATTTGCTTTCTCTATCCGGAACTGTTATTTTTCATAAACTTTCTCTGCGGGCGAAAACGCAAGACGAAAAGGAAAAATTAACATTACAGCGGAAATATCAGGCAAAACCGAGCAAAAGACCAATCATTAGTTTGCCTAGAAGCGAATACCCTAAGCATTGCCTAGGGCATATTTTCTTAACCTGTGGCCCATGGATAAACTTGGGGATTTGTGAATAAATTTCAAGGGCTCCAACGACTCGGAGGATATTTCTAGTCCAGGAATGCTGTTTATGTGCACGCATACTGTAAGGACTTTACAGTATCGTGTTCCGGATCGTGGTTAGCGAAGAACTACCTCTCTCTCCAGCCGATGACGTCTTACTGCCATCGCTTACATTCCAGCGGCGAGTATCTCCTCTTTGTCAGCATTCGGGTAATGCCTACTTTGCAACGGTTCTCTTCCGGCTACTTTGAGCCTCTTCTCAGGTTCCAGCATGTCTGGTGCATGTGCAAACCTTTTGAGCTCGGCAAGGATGTTTGTACTCAATCATAAACGGGGTGTGAATTTCTTAAGATTTCTACCTCCGAAAGGTCCAGTCGGTGCCGTAGCGTGTGCACCCTTGTGTTGACAAGGCGACTGTTTACTTATGAATCGAGTCAATTTTAAGCGTGATTCCGCCGGGTGGGTTCTCGGGAATTTACGCGTGGCTCAACATGAGATCAACCTGAAGGATGGTGGCCGGCTTCATCTGGGCCCCACCTTCGGGAGCTATCTATTGGGACAAGGACGAATGCTAATGGCCATTAGGTGGAGACAGAGTAGAGAGAAAAGTGATTGGAGGTTAGATAGAGTCCGTAGGATCCACAAGCTTTAACAAAACTGAAATGTGGGGAAAAGGTCGTAAGTCATTACAATACGCAGTACCTGCCTCTAGGCCTTTAGGTTTCAACCTGGGGGAAGCCCCCTTACTGAGACGGGGGGAATATTCAGAAGTTGGGGGAACGCGGATTGTTAGCAAATAATATGTATAGAATGTATTTTAATACTTATAGTTTTGTAGGCCTAGTGTTGCGTAGGGTTTGAAGGTCATCCGAGGGGTGGGGGTAGACATAAAAAGGGGGGAGGGAATCACTGCTCTAGGGCATGCCTAGTACACCTGTCTTTAGGCAATGTTCTGATTGGTCTTTTATTCGGTTGTAACGATATTATATAAATTTATTTATTTTCTTTAATTTTGCACAGCAGTGTATGAGGTACCAAATGTTTTGTTTTATTTTATGCTATATCAGGATGACAAAAATAAATTATATAAATGCAAAAAAGAGTCAACGATTTCTTATTTTAACGGTTGGTTTTTGTTTTGTTCTGTTTCAATATCAGGACATAAAGATTAATTAACTGGAAGAAATATTGATAATCTAACAGGGTTTTTTCAAAAAGGTTCGATGCCTTATTCTAGAAGTCGATATATTATTTTCCAAAAGAAATGCATTAAAGATTTGTTTTTGCCAAAAAGATAGTTAGCGTTACCGAGTTAAAATAAAACATTACATAGCCAAAGTTTGTTATAGTTCTAAACAATAATGAGGTAATCTCTTGTCTCTCCATTAACCTGTAATAAATTAGTTTCGAAACTACCGTTAGTCTGTATTGTATTTAATGTCTTGTAAAAGTGGTTTGTGTCCATCTTCTCTTAGATTTGTATTTAAGGGGGAAAGAAACATAAACTCATGTTAGCAACGATATGGGAGCTTAAATCATACGTCACTAACATCCATCAAATTTTCCCACAACTGCTCTGACAACTTTCTTATTCTTCATACTGCAAGTCTATTTTTATTTTTCAGTGAAAAGGTTTCAGTATGCACAGGGGGATTCACTCAAGAGTTCCGCCCCCTCCCCCCCAAAAAAGAAGTGCTATAATTTTGTAAGGGGAAAACATTTCAAGCTGAAATTTGAATACAACTAATAAAAACTGCAACTTATTACTCACAACTGGAGAATTCGGTATTGAAAATTCTGTGATAGCGTGGGAAAAGCGCCACTGACAATGTTACTCTACCGGACAATGTTACTCTATCGGTGTAACATGTGCTTTTAGAGAAACTCTTGTTGAGAAAGTATTTTGTCCCGAGGGGCAAGAACGCTCGATTGTCAGGGGCTGTCGGAACTGTTAAAAAGCCAAGAATCCCTTTTTGTAACAATCTTTTGTCTCCGTAGACACGATTTATTTGCAGCATGACAGGGGACAGTACGGCGCCCTCGAAAGGAAAGCGGGGATTGGAACAATGCCATTCCCGATTGTCGAAACTGAAAGGAGACCTGAGTAACAGCACCTTGGGAGGTCGCCTGGCGGGGGAAAATGCCCTCTCGCCCGAAGGAATGACGTCACAAGGAACCGATTGAGCGCCGCGAGCTAGCTTTTAAAAAGGACTTCGAATCGTTTCATGGGGCTTTTGGCTTGTAGTGCTTCAAGGGAGTTATTGATCTCGTCAGCGGGCCGCGTGAATTAATGAGTGCAGGGAACCGTCGAAGCATGTGTATTTTACTTTTACGCTGTAGGCCAAGTGAAACTGCAAGACAGTTTGAATTTCGAATTTTGTTATAACGTTATGCAGAGCGCCTTTCGACCCTGCGAGACAGTTGTTGTTTTCTTATGTACGGTTTTATTTTGTGTGATTTTTCAACTCAATAAAATGAAGTGTTCATCGTAACATGAACTCTTCTTCTTGGAGCTTTTGAAGCATTCTTCTCCAGTAGAAGCCGGGGACAGGTGATCGCCCGGGGCACGGCAGGGAAGCATCTTCGCCTTGGAGCCATCACAATACAAGTTTGAGAATAAGGTTGTCGTATAATTGAATTAACGGTTGTAAGCTAAGCTTCGTGAGCAGGGCCGGCATTAGTCATTGAGGGCCGCCAATGCAGAATTTTCGGCGGGGCCCTTCAAAATACTTATCTACATTAAATTATACAAATTTAATGTGGAGTATAAAAAAGCAAAATAGGAATGCGGTCATATTTCTCTTTTATAGACATTTATAAGAAAACAAAAACTAAAAAATAGCTCGAATACAACGAGTTTAGTTACAGAACAAAGATATTTACAAACAAATTTTTTTAGGTGTTTTATCTGCGAAATCAGTTATGACTGAATCAGATTTTATGTCACGGAGAGTGGCAATATGACAGAGCTTGCAGTTGTCTGGCGTGGGGTGTCTTCATGAATGAGCAAGACTGAAGTTAAAAATATAAAGTTTATTCAGAACCTCAATAAACGTTAAAAGTATTAAAAGCAATAAACTTAGAACATTTGTATAACCAAAATAATCTCACACAGAGACTTCTAACACACGAATCTCACTAGTTCGTGAGTCCGACTGTGTGAACTGCCAGGGGCTCCTTTGCTCTAACTCGAGCGGTATTTATACAAGAAAGTAAGGTAACATTAACATATACAGGGTGTCCGAAAACAACCGCATAAACTCTGCACAGCTATATTCCTCATTGGGAGTACATAAAAACTGCCCAAAAGAAGCGTTCTTGTGCGATCCATAGTTCACGAGAAAAATACAAAAAACAAAGTATGACGTCACTGCCGGTGCAAGAAAAAAACACTTTATTGGACATATCAACAACAATATTTGCATATCTTTCCAGACGATAATGTTTAAAACGTTCGCCGTGCATATCGCGTCATGCATACGCGCGCGCCATGGAATGACGTTAAGCCGCCGTTGAACTGGTATTTAAAAGGCTGCATCTTGCAGCTTACCGGTAGTCTTCGTATGGTGGCCATGTACTCCGTTCGTGACTACTGCGACATGAACTTGATGTACGGACGATGTAATGGAAATGCCTTACGAACTGCTAGGGAGTATGCCGTCGATATCCGTCCCGCCGTCCTCCCGATGTCAACGTCATCCGTAGGCTGGACGACAGACTGCGAAATACGGGAAGCGTCTTGCCAACAACCAATCTTCACTATACTGGAAGACCGCGGAGCGGCTTGACGGTAGCACAGGCGGATTCAATACTGCAGCGGGTAGAAGAGACGGCCGAGGTAAGCACACGCGCATTAGCCCGTGAGATGACTTCGAATAAAAGTACTGTGCACAGGCTTTTACGGTCTGAGAGGCTACACCCATTTCGGTACACAACCGTGCAAGGTCTGAAACCAGATGATTTTCAGAAACGCGTGGCCTTCTGTGAATGGCTGTTGCAGCAACAGAACACAGATAATGGTTTCATTGCACATTTCCTGTGGACTGATGAATCATGTTTCACTCGTGATGGGGTATTCAACCATCACAACAGCCATATGTGGTCCCTGGTCAATCCGCATGCAATCCGGCCGCAGAAACATCAGGAACGTTTGGTCTCTTAACGTCTGGGCCGGCATACTGGGGGATCGCCTGCTTGGACCATATCTGTTGCCTGAACGGCTCTCGGGAAAGTCGTACTTGGTGTTTCTCAATGAGGTCTTAACCGAGTTCCTCGATGACATACCATTAGCGGCAATACAGGGACTTTGGTTCCAGCATGATGGGGCTCCAGCGCATTTCTGTGCTCCTCTACGTGGTTGGCTGGATATGGAATACTCCGGCCGCTGGATCGGACGTGGGGGTCCGGTTCTATGGCCGCCACATTCACCAGATCTTACACCGTTGGATTTTTTCCTATGGTGCCATCTCAAGGAACTGGTGTATCGAGACGTAGTGACAACACAAATGGACTTAGTTGCTCGTCTGCATGCTGCTTGTACTTCGGTGGACCCCGCGATGCTGCAACGTGTGATGACAGCCATTCCACGTCGTGCTCATTCCTGCATCGACATGCACGGAGGACACTTTGAACATCTGCTTTAAATTGTGCATGCTGTTGATATGTTCAATAAAGTGTTTTTTCTTGCACTGGCAGTGAAGTCATAGTATGTTTTTCGTATTTTTCTCGTAAACCATGGATCGTACAGGAACGCTTCTTTGGGAAGTTTTTATGTACTCCCAACAAGGAATCTAGCTGTGCAGAGTTTATGCGGTCGTTTTGGGACATCCTGTATTTGCCTAAAATACAGTGGAAAGGAAAAATAATAAACCATGGTATGGGGAAAATAAATGAAAACTCCCATTTCTCAGATGTATGACGTCAAAGTTGCCGTAACGCCATTAGCTGTTAGGTAACAAGTGCTACGTAAGTCTACAACGATAGCATGAATGTCGGAAAGTAATACAAGTAAACTAAATCTTATAAACTAAAGTTTAGATAGCTCTTTTAGGGTTCATTTGCCTAACATTTTAATTTCATCATTTCTCATTATTTATTAAAAGTAAAACCTGTTATGTTTCTCCCGTGATACTGTTGACCCCAGGTATGTTTTAATCTAGGTAATTTTAATCTAGAAAAGCTTCTCGCCCCTACGCCACGGTTACATGAATTGTTAGAAGTAACATTAAATATATAAATACATTTGGAAAACCAACAGATTTGCAGTTTGTAGTAAGGAATTGTAGAACTTTTATGGAGTTTCCGAAACATGAAGAAGGAAGAATAGGTTTTGATACCTCCATTTCTTAGACAAACATATAGCCATGAATATCTGCGTTTACAGACTATGATTTGTTGTTATTCTGTAATTTTTGCATCTATTAATGTAGTTTCTTTTCAGACATATTTCTAATTTTTCTTTGTGTGGTACCCCTCACTAGCGAGGGTACGTGTGACGAATTAAATTAATTCGCACAATAATTAAAATCTCCGTAACCGTTAACACCGCTTGCACCGCTAACGACCGTCAGACCAACCCCTAATGTACCCGTAGCAGGTGATGGTACACTCGGAAGAAAAGAGACAACGAGCCTGTCACTCGAGGGATACTCCAGTCTGTCTGCAAAAAGTGACACTTGGGCTGAATAGGAATTCGCCACGGCTCCCCAGATTGATGACGTGAGACAGCCCCCAAGACAGGAAAGAAGCAAGAATTGCAGCTTGCGTTTCAGCAAATAAAAAGTCTCAAAAATGACATCACCGTTAGAAGAACCAACAAGATACGAGGTCTCTGGATGGAGCGAAAAAGTCGAAGATGAGACGAGAGATCTTTAAAAAGTTAATTATCGATCTTCTGAGCTGTGAGAGACAACTCCGACCGTCTAGGGGCGAAAAAGGCTATACGCGGACTTGTGAAGTCGGTGGTTTATTTCTCACGAAGAGAATTTTTAGCTTCAGTTAGGAAGCTTAGTCATATTTAAGAGATATCAGGACGAGATCATCCGTCACGATCATCCTGATCTTATAAATTGACTCGCAGTCATCCGCTCTGCTGGAAGCGTAAATCGAGGTACCTGCCGAACTCGATATTATTGAATTTGATGAACTTTATCTGGTAACTCATCCTAACGGACTCCGACACCATCTTAGAGGACTAATCATCAATCTTGTAACTGACTACTGAGCATCGATCTCCAATTTTCTCATCTGAATTGTTAATAAATTCGTCTATTTTAAACTTACTTGGCTGTGGCTTTTGTTGATTCGATCGCTACCTCGAACAATACGTCACATCCGATAGGATCCAACAGGCCCAATCAACTTTAGGCTGGCCTTGCATACCTCCGCCGTTTAGCACGTATGATCAGCTCATATCATACAGGAAATCGGAGCAATAAATACTTACATCCTACAGCGAACACTTAACGATATGCAGTTACGATTTCATCTCGGATTGGATGCCAAAGGAGGACATTTTCAGAACTGTCTGTGATATCGTCTGTGATATGTCATTGTGAAGGCACATTGCATTCCCTTTTCAGTGTGAAATGTTTCCCTTTTCAAAATTATATCCCTTTTTTGAGGTAAAATCGCGAGTGAATCCCTTTGTTACCTTAAGTCCTGGGAAGTTATTTGTTCTCTTTTGTGGAGTAGGAAGAATGCATAATTTTGTGTTGGAACGAAGTTGTACATAAGCCTACTTTATATCCGCATCTTTAAAAAATTTACTTTTCTGCAAGCCAAATGTTAGAATTACAGCTTTGTTATGAGTCCATATATACACTGCTGGCCACCCAAATTGCAACACCAAGAAAGACAAGCGATATCACAACAAAATTTATTTTGTAGATAACATGTTGACCAAGTATCAAATGATTAAATTTATAGACTTCTGTGAAGTGTGGTTCCTGCCAAAATCAGTAGCCAGAGTAGCCGCCATTGTTGGAGATCACCGCTGCCACATGCCTCGGCATTGATTCAAAGAGACTTTGGATGAGTTCTTGGGGTACAACAGACCAAGCAGCTTCCACACGTTGCCAAAGTTGATCTGCTATGGCAGCTGGAGATGGAATCTGGGTCAATCGTAGAGCAACCATGGACCACATGTTTTCCATCGGTGAAAGATCCGGAGACCGAGGCGGCCAAGGATGCAAATCAATCTGGCGATTGACGAAGAACCGTTGGACAATGCGTGCCACGTGTGGTCGCGCATTATCCTGTTGAAATATGGCTGTGAGCAAGCCCTGAAGGTAAGGAAGGACAACTGGCTCCAACACCTCGGAGATGTAGCGCTGACTGTTTAAAGTACCGGCAATGCGTAATAGAGGTGTGCGAGAGTGATATCCAATACCGCCCCATACCATAATACCCGGTGCAGGACCAGTGTGGCGGTGCTTAACGCAGCTGTTCAGCATCCTCTCTTCACGGTGTCTCCAGACTCGAATGCGACCATCGTGGTGTTGCAGGCAGAAGCGTGACCCGTCAGTAAAGACAATTTCATTCCATTCTGCCGTCCACATCCTTCTGTCATCGCACCATTGGCGTCGGAGACGTCTGTGGTTCTGCGTCAAGGGTAGACAAAGCAATGGAGGTCTTGCGGACAGACCACTCTGCTGTAAACGGCGTCGAATGGTACGCGCAGACACTGGATGATGCGTTACAGACTGCATGTGCTGTGCTATGGTTCGTAATGTGACTGAGTGATCCGTCACTGCTATTCGCACAATTTGCCTGTCATCACGTGAAGTGGTGCGCTGAGGTGGGTGCGATCGAACACGCCGGTCCGTCGTACCCTTCTGCATCCAACGATCACATATCCTCATTACAGTTGTTTGGTTTCGTCCAACACGACTACCGATTTCCCTGAAAGATAATCCACAATCTCGTTAGGCCACTATCCTTCCTATGTCGAACTCGGATACTTGATCAAAAGATGATCGCTGTTTTCGACGAGGCATAATTGATCGTTTTTTTGAAAAAACCACAAGAAAAACAAAATTGCCGAACTTGAAATCGTCGAAATCTCCAAGCCTTAAATAGCGCTTTGAAGTGGCGCCACAGGCGCGCGTGATGTGCGTCTGCGCTGGAATTCTAATCATTTGCATATCTCACCTCCGCTAATGCATGTTGTAAATTTCATGTTATTTGCATATTTCCTTCAGGGTGTTGCATTTACAGTGGCCAGCAGTGTATACATACATATATATATATATATATATATATATATATACATAAAGGTAAACTTTTCTTTCATCGTCTTTTATTTATTAGGGGTCAAGAAAATGAATTATTTCATAGCCCCAAACTTTGCATGTTTTGTTTCATGAAGAATTCCTATTTTCAAAATTATTTCATTTTCGTAGAAAAAAAATACTTTAATATATAATTTCCACATATATTTAACCATGAATTTTGCTGTTTCATTCTCATGGAAAAAATTCTTTAATATATTTATTTCCTCCTCAAGCATATTTGACAATAAATTTTCCCTTTTTAAACGAAATGAGAAAATAAAGTTAATAATGAAACTGTAACGAACTGTACATACTTTGTCATAAAGAAATTATTTTTCAAAACTTTTACACAGCCAGAAATATATATATATATATATATATATATATATATATATATATATATACCCATAGACAAACAAACAAACAACAATAACTAAAAGCGACACACCAAGAAGGAGTTATCCGAATGGGGCGAAAATCGGTAAATGGGATGCGCATGTACAGAGAAAGAAATGAATAAAATTTTAGAAAAATCGGATGCCTTATTCAAGCGAAAGAGTTTCACAAAGTGAAAAAGTCAATAACGCGTTGGTCCACCTCTGGCAGGATTGACAGGTCTTGATTGACAGAGGGGAGGAATGTCCGCCTGTAGGATATCGTACCAAATTGTGTCCAATTGGTGCGTTAGATCGCTAAAATCCCGAGCTGGTAGGAGGGCCATGCTCATAATGTTCCAAACTTGCCCAATGGGGGAGAGATCCGGCTACCATGCTGGCCAAGGTAGCGTTGGGCAAGCACGAAAACAAACAATCGAATCTCTTTCCGTGTGCGGGCGGGCATTATCTTGCTGAAATGTAAGCGCAGGATGACATGATATGAAGGGAAACACAACGGTACCTAGAATATCATCGACGTACCACTGCGCAGTAAGTGTGCCGCGGATGACAAGGGAAGGAAATGACACCCAGACCATCAAGCCTGGTTGTCGACCCATATGGCAGAAGACAGCCAGTTTATATTCCACCGCTGCCCGGGTCGTCTCCAGACACGTATTCACTGCTCATCGGTGCTCATATTGAAGCGGGACTCATCACTGAAGACAATTATACTCCAGTCACGGATATTCCAGGTCGAATATGTTGGACACCACTGCAAACGGGATTGGTGTACAGAGCTCAATGGTAGTCGGCGCAAGGTGCGCCGGAAGCTCAGCCCCATTTCCCTGAGCTGTCGAAAAATTTTGCATTTTTCGACGAAACATGTATGCATATCAGTTTGTGTCCAATTTGCATTACCACCTCTTGGTGCGACGTTTCTATTGTCTAAGTGTGTGTATATATACATTTATATATATATATATATATATATATATATATATATATACAGTGGAATCTCGATCGATCGTTTTCGGATCCATCGTTTTTCCTTATGTATCGTTCATTTTATCCAGTCCCAACGATCATATTGCTTTGATATGTTTCCGCATCTACCGTTTTCCCGCATTTATCGTTCATTTCAGTCGGTCCCTTGAAAAACGATAGATCGAGATTCTACTGTATATATATATATAAATGTATATATATATATATATATATATATATATATATATATATATATATATATATATATGTATATACATAAATAGATATAAATATATATATATATATATATATATATATCTATATATATATATATATATATATATATATATATATATATATATATATATATATATATATATATATACCCAGATAACATTATCCTAACTTTCGTCACGTTGCGAATTTCCCTTCTTAAACCAATGAAGTTATATAAGCAAGGTACCCCCTTTCCTCTACCACAATAAATACTGTGGTATCTGCATGGCTATATTTGTAAGCAGTCTCTACCACAGGGCATCAGGCTGCGCCGTATGAAATGCCACATGCATGTTATTTTCAGTAAGTCTTTCCAGGATTTTAAACCTCGTCGCCATGACGATAGCCCGGGATGATAAATCAAATTTTCGGTATAGCAGAAGCGCACCTGCTTCATAACACCTAGATCTGGCAGGAAATATAAAATCTGCAGAGCCTCGCAATTCTCCCAAGAACTAAAGGGAGTTTTTGAGGTTTTCGAACTTTAATTTACTCCGAAAGAAACTCTACGAATAGTGGTATAAAAAGCTCCATAATATTTCCACTCGCACCTGTTGAATGAACACCCTGTTGCTAAGTTGTATAAAGGCATCATATATAAAAATAAATAAGTAAATAAATAAATAAATATATATATATATATATATATATATATATATATATATATATATATATATATATATATATATATATATATACGAATATAAATATATATTTGAAAGGTATATTTAAGTACAGGGTGGTCATAAAAAACGTATGTGGACCTCTGGCGGCTGTTCCGTTCAACCGATCTAGGTGAGATTTCAGATATAGTTATTAAGAGGTCGGAATTCTGTGTACGGCAACAAAATGACGATCACGATTACGGTTATAGGTATAGAAAATAGAAAATTTCGAATGGCAACACCCACTTTTTCCCTTCGCAAAATGCTCAGCGCATTCGAAAACACCAAATAGCGTTGGAATGGTATGTGTATCACAAAAAACGGACGCGTTATGCAAGCACAAAAAACAGCTCAGCGAAGGGCTAACAAAAACGCGATGATGGCACGCTTGTGAAAAAAATGTAATCCAAATAAAAGTTTTCTTTCATCCAATCTGTGTTGTCATCAGTGTTTGGTGTATTGCTCTGTCATATGCAAATTTCCTCCGTGAGCCCCGAAGGTGCTTTCGTAGGCCGTTTGCAAAGCTGTTTTTTGATAGTGCATAACGCGTCCGTTTTTTATGATACACGTACTGTCCCAACGATCTTATAGGTTTTCGCATGCGCTGAGCATCTGGCGACGGGAAAAAGTTTGCTTTGCCATTCGAAAATTTAAATTTTCTGCATCTATAACCATAACCGTGAAGACCACTTTGTTACCGTTCACTAAATCCCGAACACATACCTCTTAATAACTATACCTGAAATCTCATCTCCATCTGTTGAACGGAACCGCCACTAGACGTCTATATATGTGCAAAGTTTTTTTATGACCACCCTGTACATCAAACATAAATTTTCAAAGAAAGATTTACCCAAGAGATATTTATTTGCTTACTATTGAAAATAGCAACCACCACTCCTGGGGTTTAGAATGTCCTCCTGTCTCGGAGGAGAGTCCTGTGGGGTTGAACTCAACCTCATTTGCATGCAAGGGGTCGGCCTGCATGACGTAATTCAGACGCCGAGTTTAAAAGGACAGCGTTTCGGGGAAACGCTAATGCGACCAAGCCCCTTCCCTTCATTTTCTTACTGCACTTTAATTGCAAGCCGCGATCTTGTAGTTTCACTGAAAATTTGCTATCGTAATTTGTTAAGCAATATTAAATTGTTACGTTTGGGATTACGTTTGTGTCTTTAACTACAGCGAGTTAGATCAACGCTACTACCTTCCAAGCATGTGGGATTTGCGCAAAATACTCAATCCTTGTGTGTGTGTGTGTATGTCTGATTTAGTGAGTAATTGACATACATACTTTGTCCAAAAGAAAATAAAAAATGTGTATTCCAACGTAAATAGTTTTTGAGAGTTTACCACCCCCCACGATACGTTTTCTTTAACCTTTAGATTAAGGGGCCCGTTTTTCCGATTCCATCTTTAGAACGGGAAATTTCATATCCCTTTTGTAAGAATGGCCATTAAGGGGGTTATATAAACATACGTACCTATATATATATATATATATATATATATATATATATATATATATATATTGTGACATTGTCTCAATTACTACACGAAATTAGTATTTCTATAAGTATATGATGCCCCGTTCCTACCCCTCAACATGTCATCTATCGGCGAACTGTTGACCTGGGCGGTCTCATAAACTCTAGGATAAGAGGCCATAAAGTTCTTGTAATGTGCGGTTCTGACGTTATAGAACTAATAAATCCCAGAGTGGTTCGAGGGCTTTTGAAATTTTTGACACTATAGTGACATTTAGAATCCCATAAACTTCGAAAACTTACCAGCACTTCAAACGCCGGAGAAATCCCTTTGAATTCGCCGACAGTATAAAAGAAGACATTATAAAAGAAATAGTCCACGCAGAAGAGAGCTGTTTTTGAGTGCCAGAGAGACGGAGAGCTCTCCTGGTCCGAGAGGCCTTCTGTAGGCCAGCGCTGCCGGTGAACCCGAAGCCATCCTGACTATCTACCTGTATAAATTCTAACTCGCTGTACATACTTACTTTAAATGCTGTAGTTGTACTATGTTTAACGTATCGTAGTAAAGTAATTGAAGCGAAAGGCTTGTCGTATTATTGACTACGGTACAGCTTTGGTGTCAGATTAGTAGGGATCTTGAGTTATAGTTAGAGAAGAAGAATAATACGTCAGTATTTAGATATTATTAGAGAAGATGAAGAAAACGTCAGTACTTAGATATTGTTAGAAGAAGAAGAATTCGACAGCATTTAGAGGTTTGTTAGAAGAAAGTGTAGGAGAAATTCGTCTGGAGCAAGAAAATTAGATTGTTGAAGCTTGTGCTTGAGAGAAATTTACGGAAACTTACGCCAGTAAGAAAAATTGTTTGTGGTTGTGATAAATTCAAGGAAAACTAACGCCAGTAAGAAAAACAGAAAATTGCGAGATAACTCAGTGTTCCGGGGGCCGAAAAGAGATATTTTCGCCGTGCTGTGCTGTCAGACGGAATGGCAAACAAGAAAATTTTTTCTATTCGTGTGGGTTCGAAAAGTTGTATCATTCCCGTCTAGTGCCAGGAACGAGTGTTTAGATTCCGTCTGCAAGTTTCGTCTCCTGAGGTCGGATGTCAACGATACAGCTGAGCTCCCGTGTCGTTCGGTTTTCCCCGAGTGCGGGTGAGGAACGAAAAGTGTGTTTGACCTATATTTGCGGGAGAGAAAGAAAATTATGTGTTTCTGTCTCTGAAAAGGTGTTCGGAGCAGTGAAGTGATTATGTGTGATTTTATTGTGGGCCTAAGGGATGAGGAATATTTTTATGTGGTGCCAGTGGATTATAAACTTTCGAGCAGCAAAAAGGGGTGAGTCTATTTCCAAAAAAAATTCTCGAAGTTATTGCTTAATATTCTGTTGTTAAAATTCTTAAAATATTCAAAAAATTAAAGACCTATCGGAAATATCTTTGTTGATTTATGAGATTAGAGAGAAATTTAAAAAAATGAGATTCGATTGTTTTGTTTAAAGAGTGTATATGATAAATTGTTCTCTTGGTAAAATTCTTTTTAAATAGTTTTTTAAAGAAATTCCTTTTATATTGTTAAATACTTTTCACACAAAAAGAAGTATTTAAGGTCAAAGATTTTTATTTTTGTGTAATTTTAATAGTACTGTGATTCTATTGGGTTTTTAACTTACAAGATATTATTATTATTATTATTATTATTATTATTATTATTATTAAGTCGGTAAATTAACGGATAGCAATGGCGTTTTTAGGCAAAGGAAAAAAAAGAGGATCTAGTAAAACTAGAAAGGGAAACGAAACAATAATGCAATTGAAGGTTTTGGTTACATGCCAAGAAAATTATGATCCCGAATTCGTGGCTGAATCATACCAGCGTATTTTGAAGGCGAATCACGAAAATTAGAAAGGCGAGAGAAAACTCGTATACATAATTAGGAAAGGGAAGAGGCCCTAGGTAATGAAAAATTGCAACGGGAGGCGGAGTAAAAAGCCAGAGAATTGGAATTAAATTTTGAGTTAGAAAACTTAAGAATCGCACACGGAATTTCCAGTTCCCAGTCCACCGCGGAAAATAGAAATTCAAGACCCAATAATTTAAATTTGAAAAAATTAATTCCCGAATTTAATCCTCATAAAACGGAAATTAGTTTATATTTAGTACTTTTTGAGCGCAAAAAAACGAAAGGAAAATCGGGTTTCGCACCTTGTAGGACTCCTACCGATTGATATAATTAGCGTTACAGCCAGAGAACCAGAAGAGTTCGCGGAAAATTATGACCATATAAAACAGACCCTCTTAACCCATTACAAATTAAACCCGGAGTCTTTTCACCAGAAATTTGTATCCCATCAAAAGAATCCCATGCCAACCTGGAAGGAGTTTGCATTCGAGTTGCAAAACTATCTATGAGAATGGCTAGATGGTTTAGAAGTTGATAATTTTGAAGCTCTGAAAAAAAGTTTGTTTCGGATCAAATAAAGAAAAGGGCAAAGATGGAGGTACGCGAGCACTTCATAGATAAATGGTCCGATTTAAAACCTGAATCGGAAATAGTTGAACTGCTAGATGGATATGACAGTGTAAGGGCAATGAACCCAAAATTTAAAGATGCGAGGAATAGTAGGGTAGAGAGAACGCGTCCGTTCATACATGAGAAGCCCCGGGAAAATAAGCCAAAGTTCTACCCCCCTTGTGCGTCAGCAGCACATGGTCCAGTAAACCGAACTAGGGCGTTTGAACGAAGAGTAAATTTAAAGTGCTTCGGTTGTGGCTCGCAACGCACCTTCGCTCATCCTGCCCACGATTGCAGAAAAAAACTCGTCGGGTTCCGTATACAATTTGCAAGAAATAGAAAAGCCTGATCTGTTAGAATCCTTTATAGTCCCAGGTACGGTGAATAACCAAAGGATTGAATTTCTTAGGGACAGCGGTGCCACTCTAGACATTGATAGTAGAAAATTCATTTGTCCCCAAGAATTTACGGTTGAGACAGTTTGGATAAAACAACCGCTGAGTTTAGAGTTAATTTGCTTACCTTTAGCTCGTGTGGAGATAGCAGGAGATTTTGGAAAAATTATTACTAAGGCTGGTGTATACGGAAATCATTTGGACCAAAATCGGTATTTATTAGGTAATAAAACGGCCGAGATGATACGAGAAAAATATGGATATGATTTTTTTTCGGAGGAACAGCTAAATGCGGTCCAAACGCGCTCTCGTACGAGGCGCTTACAAAAAGAGTCAAACGAGATGCGGAAAGCACGGTAGAGTTAAGGGTAGATAGTCACGAAGAATCGGAAAATAGCACTCCGATAGAAACGGAAGAGCCAATAGTAATTCCAGCGTTGGAGACAGAATCTCCGGAACTAGACCTCTTAAAGGTAGATAAGAAAGTTTTTTTGGAAGCGCAGCAAAAGTGTGAAGAAGTGAAAGAATTAGTTAGCCGAGTAAGCGAACCAAGTGCAGAAAAAGCAGATAAAACGTATTCGATCATCGATGGAATTTTAGTTCGGAATCGTGAAGATCGTTTTGGAAATGTCACTAAATTATTAGTAATTCCAAAGGCATTGAGACATCAGGTAAAAACATTGTGTCATGAAGGCACGTCAGCGCATTTAGGTGGAACTAAATTGATGAAAGATAAATTGATTAGGTATTTTTATTGGCCGAATTGCTATAAAGACCTGGACGAGTTCGACCGTAGTTGTGACCAAAGTCAAAGAGTAGGGCGATGTCACTATAGTGTCAAAAATCTCAAAAGCCCTCGAACCACTCTGGGATTTAGGCGTTCTATAACGTCAGAACCGCACATTACAAGAACTTTATGGCCTCTTATCCTAGAGTTTATGAGACCGCCCAGTAATTCCGAACTAAAATTCCATCGATGATGTATTCGATCATCGATGGAATTTTAGTTCGGAATCGTGAAGATCGTTTTGGAAATGTCACTAAATTATTAGTAATTCCAAAGGCATTGAGACATCAGGTAAAAACACTGTGTCATGAAGGCACGTCAGCGCATTTAGGTGGAACTAAATTGATGAAAGATAAATTGATTAGGTATTTTTATTGGCCGAATTGCTATAAAGACATGGACGAGTTCGAGCGTAGTTGTGACCAAAGTCAAAGAGTAGGGCTTCCGAACGAGAAGAAAAAGGCTCCATTGAAACTGGTCCCGGTGATTCAGGAGGCTTTTAGAAGTCAGGAGGGTTTTAGTGTCTCAATTACTACACGAAATTAGTATTTCTATAAGTATGTGATGTCCCGTTCCTACCCATCAACATGTCATCTATCGGCGAACTGTTGATCTGGGCGGTCTCATAAACTCTAGGATAAGAGGCCATAAAGTTCTTGTAATGTGCGGTTCTGACGTTATAGAACGCCTAAATCTCAGAGTGGTTCGAGGGCTTTTGAGATTTTTGACACTATAGTGACATTTAGAATCCCATAAACTTCGAACACTTGCGAGCACTTCAAACGCCGGAGAAATCCCTTTGAATTCACCGACAGTATAAAAGAAGACCCCGATAGTCCATGCAGAAGAGAGCTGTTTTTGAGTGCCAGAGAGACGGAGAGCTCTCCTGGTCGGAGAGGCCTTCTGTAGGCCAGCGGTGTCGGTGAACCCGAAGCCATCTTGACTATCTAACTGTATAAATTCTAACTCGCTGTACATACTTGCTTTACATGTTGTAGTTGTACTATGTTTAACGTATCGTAGTAAAGTAATTGAAGCGAAAGGCTTGTCGTATCATTGATTACGGTACAATATATATATATATATATATATATATATATATATATATATATATATATATATATATATATATATATATATATATACAGTGGAATCTCAATCTATGATTTTTCAAGGGACCGGATGAATTGAACGATAAATGTGGTAAAACAATAGATTCGGGAATGTAACACAGCAATATGATCGTTGGGACTGGGTGAAATAAACGACACATACAGGAAAACGATGATTCGGAGAACGATCGATCGAGATTCCACTGTATATATATTCATACTTGGGCCCGTTTTCACGGGATACATGCCATCCCACCCCGTATGGAATAGGTTAATATTTTTAATCAGCAAAATTGCTGACCACATTCAATTTCCTGACCACCCTATTGTGTTCAAGGTTCTTCACAAAAATACTACGTCACTGAATTTGATTTAAAGACAACAATTATCAAATCGAACAGAGAAGTAGTGCATTTAAGGCAAAATCTAACGACACAACCCTTTTCTCAAAATGTTCATCAGTTACATTAGACATATTTTCTTTAAATCATTACCTTCAGCTGATATCTCTGAACTAACTTTGGATGCACCCTTGAAATATGATCTTATCAATTTTATTTGTAAAGTGCTAATATCGTTGTTCGACTGAATACGGTATTGGTTGAAATAATACGCAGTTGCTAATTTAAAGACACTGATAATTAGCTTTGGCCTTCACTTTTGTATCATTTGGCTGTATTACGTAATGAGGATCAGTATCTTTAACGATAAAACTAGGCCTCATTGTTAACATTTATACCTTTACCCTTTACCTTTTCACGCCACGACTGGTTCCCCATTTATTTTCTTTTTATCGTCCCAACACGAACGTACGATTAGGGTCAATACCCGCGTCGTTTGATAAGTTTGCTAA
>OU015503.1:75081711-75103354 GCA_907164885.2 Dolomedes plantarius
AATTTCTTCTTCCTTGTTTTTTCACCAATAGTTCAATAATCGAGTCATTTTTTTTTGCAAATTCTCCCGAGCAAAATATCCAACTGTTGCCAAATTGTTACTATATACATGTTTAAAAATACAAAAATATTAATCACATTTCCCGTCTGAAAATTAATCTCAACACACCATTGTTTCAAGATCTTTATACGAATATCTTTTGCATTTGAAATCTGTCTCAGAAATGAACTGTCCTTTTGAAGTAGCTTCTAGAAGCGTAAATACTTGCCCTAGGAATAAATAAGAAGTTTGTTTCACTCTTCAAGTGTTTCATAACATAAGCACTTAATAAGGTCTTTTCCGAGTGCTTGCTCAATTAGTTTTGGCATTTAAATGGTCTAGTTCCTCAGTGTATACGTTTCAAGATCGGTAATGTCCTCTTCCTCCTATTGTCGCTAGTCTTTCTGGTTCTGTGACTTTTCTGAGCCATTCTGTCATGTCATAATCTTCCAGTTCTCCGCCTAAGTCGAGAGGCAATACTGAAGGAGGAAAATGGTTCGTAAGAGTGTCTGGACCGTCATGGAAGTAAAACTGTAAGAGAATACGGCATTAAAATGCAGAAAAATTGGGCTGGGAAAATAAACACATATATTAATTAATAAGTACATATTTGTGGCGTTATGGCAGATGTTGATATGTTCGAAAAATTCAATTTTATGTTTTAAGTTGATTTGCCACACTGCAAATTGGTTCCTTAACCCCTTCCTCCTTCCTTAACTCCTTCTAGATCCTGTCAAAATTACGGGGTGAGGTTTCGTCCTCTATTTCTCGTGCCCGTGATATTTCCGGACTGGGGTGTTCAAAACTTACACACCAAAAAGATTAAAAACAATCCATTTCATTTGTCCTGAAATTTTTTTTTATTTCTCTTTTTACATACCAGATGGCAGCACCAGTCTATTTATAAAGTAATTGGGGATGTGTTTTTTTAAAAATTAGATGCGGCAGATCAAGAAATAAATGGAATCCTCAGGAAAAAATAGGCACTTCTTTACCGTTTTCTTGAAAATTATGCGATCGTTAAGGGGTTAACATCGCAAAAGCTGATAGTAGAATTATGAAATAATACTAAATTATTCCTATTGGCAAATGCTGTATAAAAGAGGTAATACTTGGACCCTATTTGAATATTTTAGTCCCTAATTGAAAAGTTTCAATGAATACCAGCCATATGCTTGAGGTTGGATATGAGTATTAACTAAAGAATATTTGGATGGAAAATCTTAATTGAGCGATTTTTTCTTTCACGACAAAAGTTACTTTTTTAATTTGTCGAAAACACGAAAAAATAACAAATGAGCATCTGCCATAATGCCACATATCATATTAAAATAAAAGCAAAAAATCATAGTGTTTTTCTTACCATAAGACGCACCGGACGATAAGACGCATTTAAAAGTTATGGGAGGATTTTTAGAATAGAACATTTCGTATTTTGTTAGGTATAGACAGATATTTTCAATTTCTTAGGATCTGTTCACATAAAATCCATCAGCGTTATGCATTTTTACATATTTAAAACCACTCAAAGGCCGCAATAACTTCGTGACAAATCGTTTGGAGGTTTGTAATTGGTTAAATATATTTCAATACGAGTAACGCTAACGTTGATAGATTCTATGTGAACAGGCCCTTACTTAATAAAGATAATATATATATATATATATATATATATACATATATATACACACTAAAAACAAAACAAATTAATTTTTTTGTCCACCTTCTTGGTGGACAAAAAAATTAGCGCACCAAGAAGGAGTCGTCAAAATAAAACGAAATTTTACATACGTAATGACTACTTTGATATAAGTAAATGATAAGAAAATCAAAGAAAAAGGATAATTTATTTCAGAGAAAAAGGCAAAAGAACGGAGGAGTTAATACTCCGTTGGACCCCCTCTAGCGCGAATGCACGATGCGATACGATCGGGCATTGAGTCATACAAATCTGTATGATGTCTTGAGACATTTCGTTCCATATTTGCTGTAACCTTGCCTCTACTTCGTTCAAACTCGTGGGATGCCCAACTCGTCGTCCCAAATGATCCCAGATATGCTCGATTGGAGACAAATCTGGGGATCGGGCAGGCCAAGGAAGGGTAGTAACAGTCTTGTGACACCCTTGCCGTATGAGGCCGAGCATTGTCTTGTTGAAAAATGGCTCCTGGGAGCCGTTGCATGAGTGGCAACACATGTGGTTGCAGGATTTCATGAACATACCGCTGGGCTGTCATGGTGCCACGGAACAATACTAGGGGTGACCGTGTATTGTAGGCAATGGCACCCCATACCATCACACCAGCTGTGGGAGCGATGTGTCGCTGTACAGCAAAGGCAGGATTGAAGCGTTCACCACGGGCTCTCCACACACGAACACGATTGTCATCACTGCCGAGATTGAATCTGGATTCGTCGCTAAAGACGACCTGGTTCCATTCCGCTGCAGTCCAGTTTCCTCGTGCGCTGCAAAACTCCAAACGGAGGCGTCGATGGGTGGGCGTCAAGGGCAGTACACGTAATGGGCGCCGCGATACCAACTGTCCTTCAGCCAGGCACCTTCGTATGGTTCGAGAAGACACAGAGGCCCCTAGTGATGGTGCTACCTGTGCCTGGATGGCGGCCGATGAAGCAGTTGGCTGTACGCGTGCATTTCTTACGATGTGGCGGTCTTCACGACGACTGGTCTGTCTAGGGCGTCCTGAGCCTGATCTTCGTGTACATGACATCTCTCGGGTCCACTGGTCCCAACACCTCCTCACAACACAATCAGAGCGGCCTAATTGACGAGCTACTCGCCTAGCTGACCACCCAGCTTCCATCATCCCGACGATTCTCCCCCTCTCAAACTGCCACAACTGCTTATATTGTCTTCAAACACGGCGTAATGGTATGTCTATCTCAGCTCTTCCTTTGTAAATGATTCAGCACACTCAAACAAGCTTTGGTTACCTGTTTTATACTCCTCGGAGTACGATGTTCAACGCCCTCTACCGGCTATACGTAATGCGCAATCAGGCTGCATTTCTAATCATTTGCATATCTCCCCAACATGTACCTTCATTGCAAGTTTCGTTACGATCCCGCAATTATTTCTTGGTGCGCTAATATTTTTGTCCATGAGTGTATATATATATATATACATACATATATATTAATATATATATATATATATATATATATATATATATATATATATATATATATATATATATATATATATATATATACACCGGGTGGTTATAATTAAACTTCCCCTGTAAAGGGCATCCTACAGCGCAAACGGGTGAACGGAATGCAACGAAATTTTGTACATGGGCTATACACGAGATGCGCTCACGGAATTTCGAAAAACAAATTAGCTCCAAAACGTCCACCAGAGGGAGCCTTTTCGGGAAAGACATGAAATTTAACACAATAAACGACCAAAACGGAATACAGAAACAATATTAACATTTATTGACTAGTTTCTGATCACCTTGTCTTCGAACCACATTAAGTAAAGGTAAGAGAGAAACAAAAATAGTTCAGTTTGCAGCAACAAGAACAGATTAGGACGAAATTGCACAAGAGGAGCAGTTGTTAATCGTGTCCAGGAGGACGTAGGGAAAGGTGCTCAATGTGACCACCGTCAGTCACTTGCAAACATTTGCAATCACAACTGATCAGTTATGATCTGCTGTTGAACACACTGTCCATCGGCTTGAAACTTTGCAGGTGACTGACGGTGGTCACATTGAGCACATTTTCTTACATCGTCATGGACACGATGAAAACAGCTCCTCTTGTGACATTTCGTCGTTATCTGTACCTGTTACTGCAAATTCAACTGGTTTTTTTCTCCTGTCAAACAGCAATGGCGCACTGTTATTTATTTCCTTGCCTTTATTTAATGTGGTTCGATGACAAGGTGATCAAAAACTAGTCAATAAATGGTCAAATTGTTTATGTATTCCGTTTTGGCTGTTTATTTTGTTAAATTTTATGTTTTTCCTGAAAAGGCGCCCTCTAGTGGACATTTTGGAACTAAATTATTTTTCCGAAATTCCGTGATCGCATATCGTGTATAGCCCATACACGAAATTTCGTTGCACTCCGTTCACCTGTTTGCGCAGTAAGATGTCGTTTATTGGGGAAGTTTAATTATAACCACCCGGTATATATATATATATATATATATATATACAGGGCTAGATTTAAGGCGGAACGCGCCGGAACGGCGTTCCGGTACCTCTCTTTAGGTACCTCTCTTTATCAATAATTTGAAATACCCCCCCCCCTCCACCACACCCCGGAAGGTAACCATTCCGGCACCTCTATTTCTAGAAATCTAGCCCTGTATATATATATATAGTGGTGCCTCGACTTACGAGTTGAATTCGTCCCATGACGGAGCTCGTAACTCGAAATACTCGTATCTCGAAATACTCGTATCTCGAATCAATTTTCCCCATTGAAATGAATGGAAATGCCATTAATTCGCGATGAAATTAAATTAAGATGAAATTAAATTAAGTGTCTTCGAGAAATTTTTTTTTGGGTTCAATAGAATGATCTGATCATGCCGAAATTTTCAGTAACTGGAATTTGCAGATGCCACATCTGCAAATTTGTAGACGCAATTGAAAATTGTAGATAAATTAGACCAATATCTTTAGGAAGGTAAACTTTTTTTTATAAAAATAATTATTTCTTCATTTTGGAGTACTGCTTTTACTTAAAATGTATACGTACTCTTTTCTTCAGCTTGTCTGTCAGAAAGTGCTTAATGAGCATCCACGCTGCTTTGAAAGTTAGGGAGTTGTTGACTATATGAATTTCTTTGAATCTTCCAGCTACACATTCCTGGTGGTGACAAAAAGAAATTATATACATATTAAAGATATAACATTTCCAGCGAAATAAAATAACAAATACTGTTAAATAGCAGGCTTACTAAGCAAACAATTATCGCTGTTATTGTAGTGATAAGGGTGATAACATTCATCAGCAGTTAGCAAACCTGCCTAATTTTCCTGCTAAACTAAAGATCGTGCTTTTGATGATAAACTGTATGTTAGATAATACGAAACCCCACGCATGTTTAGTGCACGTGGGGGAAACGCACTGCATTGAACGAAAAACACAAGTTCATGTGATTAGTGATAACTTCTATTTATTTATTGTAACTATACGTTTCACTCTTTATCACTTGGCTAAGGAGCATTGCATAACAGAAAAACTGTTTTCTGCATCGACAGTGATACCCATTAATATATATAATTAATCATACGCATCTTTAATTATGGTTAATATTCATGAGGATTCCACGGCCGTTAACGGGAAACATATTAGATGAAGTTATATTGACCGCTGGCCGGAATGTATTCTAGACCAGGTCCATATAGGCTAGCGGGCTGAATGGTGCGACTCCGGTTTATAATGGCACCACAAGTTTCGGAGTCCGATTTAGCCAGATGCCACCGTAATTTTGATCGAGGACCCCAAGGGGCGACATATGGGGGGATCGTAACTTCTCCCACCCTCTTTGACCTCATACAGGGTCTTTCTGGGCTACGGATTTAACATTCCCATATCCAACTTAGGGCCTGTTCACATAGGAGTCCGTTGCGTTGCGTTAAGGAAAAGATGGCGTTGAGACGAAAATAAACCAATAATGTGCCTCCAAACGATTAGCAATGAAATTTTTAACGCCTATGATTGGTTTATTTTCGTCTCAACGTCATCTTTTCCTTAACGCAACGTAACGGACTCCTATGTGAACAGGCCCTTACACACGGAGGTATTTAATGATGCTTATCTGAATTCGATCAGAGCACTCTCTATCGCTAGTGATGATTAATGATGTTTGGAGCCCTGCATGGAATTCACGAAAACAGAAGTTTATGCGCAGTTATAATCGTTATTAACGATCCGTAATCACGTTAACCCTCTGAAGGCCGGAAGCGGCCGAACATTGAGAAGTCCAGACGGCCGGCCGAAATTCTCATAGATTGCCTCCCCCTCCTACTGCCTGGTGTATGGTCATTCTGCCAACAGTTCAACGTCACTATGGAGTCGTTCTGTTATCTGTTCGATCGTCTTTTATTGTCTAGAACCGTTCCCTGCATACTTTATGACCTATATGCTGATAGAGAGGACTGCTGAGAGTGAGGCCGCAATCATCCATGAAAAATTTCAGTACAGTCGTCAGGATGTTCTGTGGGGGAAGGGAAAGCCACTTCTCAATCTCGGCCGGAACGGTCTTTTGGGGTAAGGGGGGCGTCCTTTAATTACGTGAGGCTTTTAGGGGCGGGAGGGAGTCGAGCCGAATCTCACCCAGTCTCACGTGGGGGAGAGGGGGGGGTCTCGGCAAATATCACGTAATTTTTTTCCGCAAGAAACAGTGTAAAATTGCGAGAAAACTGGGTTATATTAAGTTAAACATGTTTCTACACTAAAATATGGCTAAATCCTACACAATAGTTCCAGTAGTCACTCTTGAGTCCACACATGAGTCCCCAAGGACTGAATTAGAATGAATATTCTTTTACGAATTTTAGTATCTCCTATTTAAGTATTTTATTGTTCGATTTTCTCACTGTGATTCTAGACTACGTTCTTAGTAGTCTTAAATACTAGTCTTAACTAGTCTTAAATAAAAATAATTAAGCAAATTATGTTTTTTAAATAAATCCAACGCAAATAAGCACAGATTAACGTATTTACACTAAAAATACGCATTTTGAAAAATCTCACGTGAGATTAGGGGGGGGGGGGAGAGGGGGTCGAGCCAAATCTCACGACATCTCACCAGGGGGTGGAGGGGGTCGAAAAATCTCCAAAATCACCTCACGTAATTAATGGACGCCCCCTAAGCTGCAAAATGTGCTTTCGGTCGTCAGAGGGTTAAATGTCAGAGATGACTAATGGATTGGAGAGCTCTGCACTTCTTCATAAACTAAAGTATCTTTGAGGTGACAATCTTCAGCCTCTATCCACGAGTATTAACCCATCTCAAACTAGAGATGATGTTGAGAGCACCGTACTTCACAGAAAACGAAAGCCTAAGTAAACTCAGAATCTTCAATGCCGGTGAATAACCCTATCTATCACCAATGATGATTAATAATGCTGTGCAGAATGCTGCATTCCACTATTCTATTTGGATGACCGATACATTAATGGTCAAGACCTAAATCATGAATAAATCATAACCATTAACTCTGCACTGGCAGCGTATTTAAAAATTCCAGGCATGATCGCGTGGCGTGTTATAGACGTCACACCATCATCTTATTTAGGTTTAAGTTATTCTATTTGTTAAAATAAATATGATTTATTAAAACAGTAAGTTAAAAATATGATGGATATAAATGAAAACCAATCAAAACAAATTTTTAATCTAATTTTATATGCACTTTTTACAATAAAATGAATTATCAAACGAAAAAAAAAAGGAATTTCTGTAAACAATTTTTAGAAATAAAAACCAATCAAATAAAAAAATAAGCAATTTTTACAATATGATAAATAAAAAGAAAGCAAATTTTTAAAAAATGCATTTCTTTTGGCAGTTTTTACAAATTTGGTAAAAAGGCCAATCGGATGTTTTGGTAAATATCCGTTTACTATAAAAAAATTATAGCAACTGCAGAATTTTTGTTTGTTAGTTGTGACTCATGAATAAACACTTCGAAGGTACTGACATGTTCTGGGCATACAGAACAATCTACGAATATGCAAAATGTAAACAAAGTGTTATTGGCGTCTGTGAGACTCCGACCAATGCAAGGTTAACGGCCAAACCATGTGAGAGACAACTGTTGTTTTTCAATTAAGTGGTTCTTTCGTCCTTGGTGGATTCAACAAACATTACGCGCGTGTACGTCAAATATTTTGAAAGTGGAAACAGCCGTGTACAGCTAAAGGAGTACAGTCGAGCCCCGTTATAGCGAACCCGGTATATAACGAACGAAAATTTTGGTCCCGCCGTTTTCCTATTGTATTTAATGCTAATTTATCATTTTATAGCGAACCTGCGAAACCTTAAGAATCGGCTATAACAAACCTTATTCAGTCGACTACTGAATTTTTATTTTAATTTTTAAACTGTTCAAGAATGTTGAAGACGCAAAGAATGTTGAAGATGATGAAGATATACCTATCACGATGTGGATTGAAAAGCACAAAATTTCATCATTCTCTTTCATCATTTTGTCTACACAAACAGTGGAAGAAAGAGTGTTCGAGTCATTTGATGTATTGGACAAAGAAATTCATAAAATGTTTTTGAAGTCGGTATCACGTCAGCAGATGCTTACCGATTATTTCTGTATCAAAACAGTGGGCAACAATTGAAGGTAAAATGAATTTATTTCCATTTGTCTTCATTTTTAGTTAATTTAATTAGTATTGCGCCAGTTAAATATTATCGATTTTAGTCAATTTAATTCATTAATGATCATTTTTAATAGATTTTATAATTTTCTTAATACATCATTATTTGAGTACACATAGCAATTAATGAGTTATACATTTTGTGAAATCTAACATTTTTCTTAAGGGCCTGTTCACATACGAGTCCGTTGCGTTGCGTTAAGGAAAAGATGACGTTGAGACGAAAATAAACCAATCATAGGCGTTAGAAATTTCATTGCTAATCGTTTGGGGGCATATGATTGGTTTATTTTCGTCTCAACGTCATCTTTTCCTTAACGCAACGCAACGGACTCCTATGTGAACAGGCCCTTGCGGTTCGGATATAGCGAATCACACAAAACCTTTGTTCCCATGAAGTTCGTTATGACGGGATTCGGCTTTATTTGTGTGAAATGTACTGATTCACACGTTCTAAGCCAGGCAGGCGAGAGACAATTACCTGTGTTCCATGATATAATAAATAGAGATTTGATGGAGTGCAGTGCCGTAAATGTCTGATGGGGTTGCTTTTCACATCAATGATGACTTTAAATCCATTTACTTGCGTCATGGGGTCACGCAAAGACTGAAAGAGCAGAACCACAAGAGTTCGCTTTAATTCTTCCACAGGGAATTCCTCGGGATTCCAGTTATCTAAAGCAAAATTAAATTACAAATATTTTTGTGAGAATTTATTCTAAAACAACACCACAAAGTATAAATGTAAACTGATAAAATACTTTCGAAAGTTTAATGTTATTTTAAATGCTTTTTTCTCTATTTTTATAAATGGAGTGCGAATAAATGACTACTTTCACGTGGTTTAGGGCCTGTTCACATAGGAGTCCGTTGCGTTGCGTTAAGGAAAAGATGACGTTGCCACGAAAATAAACCAATCATAGGCGTTAAAAATTTCATTGCTAATCGTTTGGAGGCATATGATTGGTTTATTTTCGTCTCAACGTCATTTTTTCCTTAACGCAACACAACGGACTCCTATGTGAACAGGCCCTTACTCTTGACAACGTCTCTGTAAGCAAAAATATCTACTATATTGGCATGCTCTTTTGTAATTCTAGTGCCTCTTTTCACCTCAATATCGGTAGAATCTATGCACAGCGAAACAAATCCCCGTACCATTTTCCACTATAATAGTTCCGCTGTGATGATAGTTCCACTATAATAGTTCCGCTTAATGATTTCTATTTTTTTGTACTTTATTTAGTTAATGCATAGTTGCATTTGTTTTAAAATTCCAAAATGCAATAAAATATCTCAATTATTTACTTATTGTTAATATGATTTATTATAACATTATTCGATATTATTCTTTTTAAATTTATTTACAAAATTTGCAAAATATTCTTTGAATGAATACATTTTCCCAGAAGGGTCACTTCAGTTTTCGGAATGAAATGCAACGTTCCATGTACGTCCCATACATCGACGTAGCGGGGTATTCATAACATCACAGTTTTTTTATCAAAGTTCATCAAAGTTTCAAGACGATGGACAATGAGTTCAACAGCAGATCGTAACTTTGCAGGTGACTGACAGTGATCACATTGAGCACCTTTCCTTACATCGCCCTGGACACGATTGACAACTGCTTCTCTTGTCACATTTCGTCATAATCTGTACCTGTTTCTGCAGACGCAACTGTTTTTTTTTTATCAAACAGCAAAGACGTAATGTTATTTATTTCCTTACCTTTATTCAGTGTGGTTCGATGACAAGGTGATGAAAAACCAGTCAATAATTGTTCAAATTGTTTGTAAGGTATACACAAGATTCGATTCACAAGAATCGAACTTTTGAGTGAATGAATTAAAGAAGCTGCTTGAGATATGCTAATTTCGGCATACGCGCTTAGTATAAATACCATGCAGCGTCATTAATAAAAAAGGTTGTTAGGGTTGAAAAAGGTTGTTAAGGTTGATAGATAAGCGAGAGGGAGCTACGAGTGTATGCAGCTCGAGTGCTATCCTGCGCTAGTGCTTAGGGGGCCCAAAGTTTACGTGGCAGTACTGCTGGTTTGACTCTCTGCTGGTTTGTGAGTATTGAAATGTGTATTTCTATTGAATGTTAATATATATATTCCGTACAAGTAGTACGTATGCTTATTGCTGTAAAAGCAAATTCTATATGTGCAACGAATTCAATAAACATTGTTTCATGTATAATCTATGTTTGCATCAAATTCAAATAGAATGCCCCTAAGCTATTTACTCTATATTTTTATGTATTCCGTATTGGTCGTTTAAGTGCATTCGTTACCTCCCTTTCTCTGTATTTTTACCCGCATTTATACTTCAATTTGTTTCGATATTAGAAAATTATACCGATACATTATCATGGAAGTTAGTTATTTTCGGAAAGCACCAATCTGTAACCAACGTGCAGTCACTGACTCAACGTTCCTTAGTTTATGAAAGCAAGGTAACACCCGTTTGGAGGAATACTTAGACTTCTTACCTAACTGGCCGAGGATGACAGCGCAGCCATCTTGACATCTTTTAGGAAGAAATGTAACAACCTTATATTTAGTTGTCAAGGATAGAGATTCAAATTGGATATTGGTGAACATTTCAGGGTTCTTCCTTCTCAGAGAGACGAAAGCTTTGAGCTGCGAAAAAGCACGGGCAATGTTGTATTTTCTGCATCTTAAGTACTGCAGTAGAAAATCGTCATCAAAATCTAGGCTGCTGAGATGCTTTTCTTCTATAATATAAAGGAAATTATACTTTACACACGGTACATTAATGAAAAGTATCGCATGATTGATTTTTTAAGCTACGTATTATACTTGATGTAGACTGAATATGTACGATATTAACAATTCAGCGGGCTCGCCCGTGTACAAAGTGTGCAAACATTTTCGAAAATTTGAATGGTTTGTTTTTACATGTAAGATTTGAATGTTCCAAGCAGTTTCTATTTATAGCTACACTCTTTCTAATGCAGGTCTGATTTTCTGATACTTGCATTCCTTTCCATTCATTGTTAGTCGTGATTTATCCGTGGTAAACCAGGGGTGATACTGGATTACAATACGACATAAGCTGGAGTTGGTGTAGTCGGTCAAATATGCAACTATTACACGGTATCCCGCACATCACGAAGATTTACAATCTCATTGTATCTTAGGTTTTTGGACATAGTAGTAATGAGTTCGCAAGTTGTCCTTAGATCCAACAAACCGGACAGTTTTGAAATTAGGCGATTCTATCTGCATTCTTTGACCTTTAATTATATATATATATCTCAATATTATCAACATTTTATATATTGTCATAAAACTCAGAAATATTATTTTCAATTTCAAAAGAAAAAGTTTATTATAAAAAGGAGTAATCAAGGTTGAAAGAGACGTTGCACTTTGTGCCACGCGCGCCTGCTGGTGTTCCAAAAATTGGCACACCCGCTGAAGGGTTAAACAGATTCATAAATTATAAAAAGAAGAGAACAATTTGGTAAATTAATGCGTAGTTGAGGAGCAACCCAATAATATTCAATAAACTCCTATTTTATAGTGTATAACGTTTTGATAAGTATCGAGAACGTGATATCTCATTCTCGTAAGCGATATAGTCTCGTAAGACATATATCGAAATTATATCGTAAATCCTACATGACCGCTTACTTTAAAACTATCGTTATAAAGTAGAATGATAAAACCATTTACTTTTAAATTCTGGAGTCATACGGATAGATCAGCAGCTGGTTATAAAATTTTTTACGAATTTTACGAAGCATATATGTTTATACAAAATCTGTGGTATAATATGTGCTCAGATAGAAATGGAAAAAGATTATTATTAACGTTTTGTAGACCAGTGGTTTGCCTTAAATATGGTCGCAAACTTATGTGGCAGGGATTCAAAAAGCTGTCTTGCATTTAAAGACGGATTGCGAACCATGTTATTTGTAATTCACCCTTCATTTGTCTTTAGACAGGTTGGTGTATCCAGTCGACCTCATATTATTATGAAAATTGGGTCCTCTAGTTTGGTCATCGTCTCCATCCAGACAAACGTACTTCATGGTGTTTGGAAGTAGATAGTAAGAGCTGATCCTTATACTCTAGAGGAATAAGGTTCTGTCAAAGTCAAACATGGTTGGCGCCATACAACCACCTTCTGCCATCAGCAAGAATGTCATGCAAGGTGAACTCATAATCTAACGTTGCTAATGGTCCATGAGGTTATATACAGTAGAGTGATTGGGAAACAAATACTTTGAGAGTTTTTACCCTGGCCCAATACTACCTAAAATAACATAATAGCGTTTCATAGTAAATGCAAAAATAATGTTGGAGATTAAACAATCAAATTATTATCAAGGACTTATCGAGCAAAATAAAAATTCTGTCGAATCCATGATAATGTTTATGAATTGTAATCTAGAAACTGGGGAACTGCAAGGACAGAGTGTTCCTGGGACAAATATCCAGGTTGCAACCCTCCAATTTTAAGATAAATAGAATCTTACGAGTTTTAACTAAACTTTTAGGGGTTTACACATATATTTGGTTCTTCCCTGAATTTACCTTTGGGAACAAGAGTCCTTGTCTGCTTCCCCACTGCCACGCTTATGTCAAAAGACACCAAATTCAACTTACCAAACTGGAGGATAATATAAAGTTTCCAACCATATCTCTTATATAAGGTATATCTCCTCCCAACACGTAAGTAATGTTATCTTTCCCGATTTTTATCTGTTTCCTTGTTGAGTATCCTTGACTGTACTTGTTTTACCAACTTCGGTACTGATCGGGTACAGATACAGCGATGACAGATTCTTCAGCCTTGCAGGTCCTCTCATCTTGGCCAGTATCGCTTCTTTTTAGGCGAAACCGTCGCTTCTGCGTCATTGATCAGCGCTTATAACCTTTGATCTCCGTTCTCGCGCGTCCCGGAAGACAGCCGTATAGGTTGAATACAAAAGATTAGAGAGAATTTCGATAACAAAGGAAATAAAGAAATTAACCGATTAGTGACAAAAAATAAGGCAACACTTCATAAATGGTATCGAGAATTTTCAAAAAATGTTTTACTTTAACAGGAATTGAACAGCATTGTGACATAGCGGAAAGAGGACGTTAAGTGCGGGTAACTTGTGGAATACATTCAGCAGTTTATAATGAAATTACTCATAACATATAAAATTATATGACATATATTAAAACATAGATAATAAACAGACTTTTCTTGCTCTGAGGTTAAAAGATCTGTTAATATTGTCTTCATAACCAGAAGCTTGTACAAAAGCATTTTCTACAAACATTAGAGAAAACCAATTTAAATTCGAGTCAGGTAAATAACTGCATATAAATAATTTTCAATACAATTTAACATTGAATATTTCATGATTTTCCATCTATAAAAGGATATGTAGAAAATCCCTTAGAAGGTATCCATAGGACATATTGCAAGACTTCAATTTGTTTTATTTTTATTAAACAGTCTTCAGAAGTTTTGATTTCGAGTAGTAATGCTCAAAATATTACCCCTGGAGCAAAACTTTTTCTAGTAAAAGAATTTTTTGTCTCTAAAGTGATTAAAAACTTCACTAATAAAATTTCCATGAATTTTGAAGACATTCCTTTGGACAAGAACAAAAACATATGCAAATTGAGCCATCTGATTAGCAGATATTTTAAAAATTACATGCGTTAAAATTTAAATTTGAAATTAAAAAAAAAGTCAGGGGGCTCAAGAATGTTTTATATGTAAAATTACCTTTAACTAAAAACATACTGGAGGGAGAAAAAATCTTTCAAAATGTATCCAGATATGTATAATAAATATACATTTTTTTAAATAATAATATTTTAAGTAAAAAATGCAAGTAAAAATTTCAAAGCACCCTTACATTGAATTGAAAACAATATAGAAGTAAAATAAATATAATTTATGTATCAGGAGCACTGGCTCACCCAGGGGTGGGCCAAGGGGCCGTGGTCCTCCCCAAAGAAATAGAAATTGCATTATGAATATTGAATATGCATTATAAATATTTTTATCCATTGAACTCGGCCCCCTCCAAGATTAAATCCTGGGTGCGCCACTGATCAGGAGAAATATCTATTTATCTATTATATCCGTCGGTTTATCTAAAGAATGTTACACTATAAATATTTCATGCAATATTACTTTGTTCATTTCGCAATTGTTTTCACCGAATATTCAGATAAACTTTCCTCTACTGCTTTTATTGCAACCTTATCGTATTATATCTATTATATCTAACGAAGCGTATCATATTATATCTATAAAACTAATTTCTTAATAAGAGAATGGTTTCTGAAACCTTGGACTTTGAGGCAATGTTAATTTCCAGACACATTCCATCAAGAATTCAAGAATTCAAAGCGCCAGAGTTATAAATATATATCTATATCTATCCAAATGAATGGAAATCGGAGCATTCAGAAATTGCTTGAATTGGAAGAGGGTAAGCAACACTATCAATATTTGGGTTCGGAGTAAGAGTGATGGTATTACACGTATCGATGTATCCATGATTGTACTACATGGACAAGGATGGTTTAAACTCTTGTCTGCCAGCTCGTAGAATTGCTGTGGGAGAAGCTAGACATCATCGGCAATTGAGACAATTATCAAGTAGTAGTCGTACTCTGCCATCCAGTTCCGACTTTAAAGAAGACGGATGGTTTTCTGCTTAAGAGGGGATTTAGTTAGTATAACTCCTCTGATGGACAATCAAGTGAATATAGGAGTAGCTAAGACTTCGGGAATTGAAACGATCATCAAACTGACCAGTCTCCCTCTGTGTTAAATTCAAGACTTAAAGGTTGTAGAGGAGTTCTCTATAACATTTCTGAACACAACAATGTGCCTTTGTACCATAGCTCAATAATGTCCAAGATATACTTCCATACGTTTAATATATATATATATTCCGAATTCCACGGTAAGTACATGTTCACTTCGGGGTTTAATGCCATATGAATTATTGCCAGAATTCTTCTTCATACATCATCATCAGACCTCTGGCATTACATCATCTGGCATCCCCCCCGGAAGTGAACACGTACTTGCTGTGGAATTCCGAACATACTCCGGGGGGCGACATGGAAGGAACACGATCTTTTGCATAGGACGGATTAGCTCTCCCGATGAAGTTTTGACTTGGACGACTCTAATCACCTTCTCCTTGCCTGGATAAGTTTTAGTGATCAAGCCTATGGGCCAATGGAGAGATGGTAATTGTTCATTCTTGAGAAGAACCAAGGATCCTACCTTCACTGTGTAAGGGTGGTGCCACTTTTTTCCGTGGTGGAAGGGTGCTGACGTACTCTTTAGTCCATCGTGACCAGAAATTCTAGCGAATCTGCAACTCGATTTTCCACCTGGAAAATAGACTCAATGAAGGATTATTAACACAAGATTCAGGAAGATCAAGGAGAGGAGTCCCGATCAGAAAATGACCGGGAGTCAGAGCCCAAAAATCACACGGATCGGTAGACAGAGGGACTAACGGGCGAGAGTTAATGCAGGCTTCATCTTGGCATAACAGGGTACTTAACTCTTCAAAAGTCAATAGAGCTCCTCCACAGGCTTTAAGCCAGTGCTTTTTTGCGAATTTAATGGCTGATTACCATAATCCCCCAAAATTCGGAGAGTAAGGGGGAATTATGGGAATCAGCCATCAAACTCGCAAAAAAGCACTGGCTTAAAGCTTGTGGAGGAGCTCTATTGACTTTTGAAGAGTTAAGTACTCTGTTATGCCAAGAGGAAGCTTGCATTACCTCTCGCCCGTTAGTCCCTCTGTCCACCGATCCGTGTGATTTTCGGGACCTGACTTCCGGTCATTTTCTGATCGGGACTCCTCTCCTTGATCTTCCTGAATCTTGTGATAATAATCCTTCTTTGAGTCTATTTTCCAGGTGGAAAATCGAGTTGCAGATTCGCCAGAATTTCTGGTCACGATGGACTAAAGAGTACGTCAGCACCCTTTAGTCCATCCCACGGAAAAAAGTGGCACCACCCTTACGCAGTGAAGGTAGGATCCTTGGTTCTTGTCAAGAATGAACAATTACCATCTCTCCAGTGGCCCTTAGGCTGGATCACTAAAACTTATCCAAGCAAGGACAAGGTGATTAGAGTCGTCCAAGTCAAAACTTCATCGGGAGAGCTAATCCGTCCTATGCAAAAATCGTGCCCCTTTCATGTCGCCCCCCGGAGTATGTTCGGAATTCCACGGCAAGTACGTGTTCACTTTCGGGGGGATGCCAGATGACGTATTGCCAGAGGTCTGATGATGACGTATGAAGAAGAATTATCATTCGTTCAGCCGCGGACATGCGTCGAACTATATTATTATACATTATTCAAGGCGGTTTTATTCTATATAGTCGCACGATTAATGTTATTTTTTTATCCCTATGATATTCATTCGATTAAGTCTATTAAAAATTCTTGCAAATACTATCTCAATTTAATTTAGTCATCATGTCACTGAAATTCTGGAAGTTGGGGTAAGTACTCCAAGAAATCTATTCCAAATTCAATTCAAACAATTATTCTCATATCAATAGTATTTAGTGGACATCCACTAAAATAAATCTCCAATACATACATATATATATATATATATATATATATACAAAATTTCTACCTGCATGCCCTTTTGACGTTCAGCCACCATGTTGTATATCATTTACCAAAGGATAAGGGGCCCCGAGTTGCCCAAATTGGTCGGTAGATCTGTAATGTCCGTCCGGTGCCCATGCCTATACTATTCATAAACCACACAGGGGAGATCAACCTACGGCTGAGTTTGCAAATATTGCTACCCAGCGCCGGTCTCCAAGTTGACATTGTCGTTTGGACAAACCGGCCGGGTCGACGTAATATTTTGAGATTACCAGTGGATAACTTTAGCAAAAATTTGCAAATTTGAGACATTTGATAAACTTTAAAATGCATAACAGAAACCAGACTCGAGAAATGGGGAAGAAGTCAGGGAAAAAAAAATTGTTGCGCGTGGAACATTTTCATGTAATATCTAGCGAGGAAAATACGAAGAGAATAAAAACACAATTTTTCAGTTTTAAGAACTTTTATAAAAATACGACGAAAAACTCTTAAAATTTTAAAATAAAAAAACGGAAAATCCTTCAGCTGCAAAATTTTTTATTCTTAAATAAGCCGTTACGTCTAGCATGATTTTTTGGCAATACAAAGTACATTGATGATACATAGAACATTTTTAAAAGGTTCGTTTTCAGCTTAAACAGCACAATTTATTAAAATTATATATATAATAGCCGTTGTCTCTGTATAACACTTCCGGGCTGTACTCATCTTTCAATTGAAGCCCTCAGTAAACAAACGGCCGGTTAGGCCTAATTCAATTTCAGATGTGGATCAGAATTTTTTCTTACCTAAAAACTAATATCTTCTCCATCAAATCACGTTTGTTCAGCCTATTTTTCTATAAAACATTCAGAACTAAAAAAATTGGATGCTTTTAGCTGTATATTTAACAGATTTTAAAAATCTGTTTACTTTTGCGATGAATTCTGAAAGTAAACAAACTTGAATGTGAATGAATCAAGAAGCTCAAGTATTCATATCGCGTAGTGAGCTGTAAAAAACTGGATGGCAGTCTACTACTCCAATCGCATAAAAAACAAAATAAATAAAAAATAATGAAAGGGTTTGATTTTACAAGGTGTGGATTAAATGCAATATTCTTAGATAATTCGAGATATTTTTTAACTTTCATATACTTTTTCCATTATGACGTCATTATTAGTATTATGACGTCAAAATGACGGGTTACCTTCTAATATATCATATTCATGCTTAAGAAGATAGAAGGCGAATAAGATATCAAGTTAGATTTAGAAAAAATATTATTAGTTATTATTAGATCACACGTTCAAATATATGTCATTGAATTTTGAATTAATTTTTTCACTGGCTGTTTAGCAACTGAGGAAAATCCTTTAGAAATGACACTATAGCTATTTAGACAAATTTGAAAGCTATGCGACTGCGTAACATTTTCGGATATCGGTTTTATCCAAAAGCTAGACACACGATGGACCTGTGAATGATAACAAAAGAGTATTGTACGTTTAAGTGCTTTGATCTAAATTTTAACGTTATACTAACCCTTTCCGACAAGCTTCTATCAGTTACGAGTGCACTCTTTAAAAGCTTGGAGAGATCAGAGATTTTAAATTTAGCCCATATCGCCGAATGATATTTGTCGTAAATAAAACACTTGAAACATGCGTTCTCATAAATTCTTATTTGTAAAAAAATCTCCAGTATCCCTATTATTTAATAAAATGTTAAATAGGTTAATTCTAAATTGTACCGACTGTGTGGAGTATTGTTAAATATTCAGCATTTATTTCATAAAGAAAACTGAAATTTATTTTATTATTTTAAGGTATTCTCTTATACAAGATAAAACCAGACATTAATCATATAATTCTGAATATTGAATAAAAATGCTCGTTTTAGACATTTCAGTTCACTCAACACAATCATGGGGTAAACCAGAAACTTCGCGAAAACGGAAAAAAAATCCCTAAATATATTTCTCTTTTGACTTCCCAAACTTAACTGACCATAATTAGCACACAAATAAGGTATAATAATAAATACCCTAATCAGCTACGGCGTATTTCATGAATTTAAAATTAGGATAAAAATTGTTGTCCAATCTACGCCTTTCATCGGAAAGACCGATGTTTTAGACTAAACGTCACTTTTACCTATATTTAGAACACTGAAGGAACGTGTTCTTTAAATGTCGCTTGTATCATCACTCCAGACAGACAGGCTGCAACACGTATGCACGGATTGTAAATATTTGACAGACTTGGTAGTATCAGAGATCGTTTTGAGTGCTTACTTCTAAATTTAACGCAATCATTCAAACGATAATCAGTTAGAGATTAATACGTCGTCAATCCGGTGAAATTCTAATCATACAAGGGGAGGCCATTAATTTCCGTGATTGATCTATTAACTCCAGAAAATATTACATGACATACATACCCATTTAATATGTTTCGAATCAACTCCCACAAGCCGTAATGCACTTCTGTGCTCGGCTGTGTAAGTTTCGGAAACAACTTTTAAAGTCCTCTATCGGAATGCTCTTTAATGTGGACGTCACCGTTTTCTTGATGGCTTCGACATCCTCAAATCTTGTTCGCTTCAGCAAATTGATCCAGCATGAGGTCTTGGAGATGCATAATCCTCCATACTCTCCGATTTTAGCACCGGCAAACTTTTTCTTGTTTCCAAACTGAAAGATTTGCTGAAGGGAACAAGATTTGTGGATGTGGAAGCCATCAAGAAAACGGTGGCGTCCACATTAAAGAGCATTCCGAAAGAGGACATTAAAAGTTGTTTCCGAAACTTATACAGCCAAGCACAGAAGTACATTATGGCAGGTGGGAATTAATTCCAAACATATTAAACGGGTATGTATTTCATGTAAAATTCTCTGGAGTTATTAGATCAGTCCTGGAAATTAATGGCTGCACTTTGTATTTACCTTCATGGGAAAAAAAGTGACAAGGGATTAAAGTGATTAGATGCCAGATAAAATAGTTATGTTGTTGTTTATGCCCCTTGACCGACAGTAATATCAAATCAAGTCCCGAAGGCTATGGGCGATGCTCCTGTTTTGCATTAGCACCATAAGGGTCGGAGTCCGACTTGGCTAAATGACCGGTCCCGTAATTTTGAACCGAGTCAAGTGACGAGACCGGAACACTTGACCCCGCACCTCCAGAGGTAAATTTGAGAACTTGGAGGACACTGTAGCCACGCCCTATTTTACGTGCCCCTGCCACCATTAGTGAACACGGCGGTAGATTTGTAGCGACGAGCATCGAACCAGGGACGTTCTGATCACTGGCCCGCTGGTCTTGCCAACTGGGCTACCGCGCCCGCCATATATATTTATACAAATTCCACCATAAATATTTATACAAATGAAGAATACTCAGCCTCGGGACGAAATATTTAAGATTTTTTTCTGAATAAAGTAACGATCTCAGAAAAAGTATTTTACAGGAAATTTTTATGCTTTGTCGAATGATAGATGGTGCTTCCTCATATCGTTCATAATTCACCTATTGAATTAGGGTATGTTTGCATCTGTGTCTTTTCATTAGGATTGTATGTGTACTTGCATGTATGGTGCGTTGAGCCCCTACTGTAAGTTGTCTATGTCTTTTCATTTTTTCTATTGACTGTTTCTTTGGGGAACTCGGGGCCTCGGAATGTCTTTTGGTTATACCTACATCCTATTCAGAAAGTTCCCCTTGAGATAACTGATTTGGTTAGGCTCCCTGATGAGGAGACCTGTCGGTTACTTCGTACTTCTGGTTTAGTTCTGGTACTATTACAGAATATTGCCTCTGGTGCGTGGATGCCCTGAGTGCTTGATTTCTGTATTGTTTTTGTCTACATTCTTCTTATAATTATCTAGCTCTGTTGTTTGTCTAGCTTCAGTTGTTTGTTTCGATTTACAGGGGGAGTCCCTTAGCATGGACTGAAACACAAAAATTTCCCTCCTCGTTCGTCTGACCCCCTTCATTTCTTTTCTCTCTATAACAGTCTCCTACAGTGTTCTTTAGGAAAATTCACATTTTTTTTCCTATTTACATCATAGAGTCTAAAGGCAGTCGCACGTGTGAAATGCCCATACAGATCATCCCACCTAACGAACCCCGGCCTAATGAAGTACTATACTGGTTATTTTGAAACCATATACTGGTCTTAATTTTGATTGTGGATTTTAAGATTTTGCGTATTTCTGTTTTGCGTACACCAGAAGTTTCATAGTATTAATATAGCAAATTAAATCGGTGGCAAAACTGAATAAACGCTACTTAGTTATAAAAGGTGTGTCAAGTCCTCGATATTCAGGATCAAATATACCAATTATTTGCAACACTGTGGTAATATTGAGGTAAACATTTTACATATTTTATTGTAGTTTTTAACTTTTAAATAGCATGTGATAAATTTTCGCAATACAGTTTTTAGGAAACTAAATGTATATTTTGGTCAACCCTTAATTATTTGATATGCATACTTCAAGCTAGCCACATTTACACAGCACTAATTTAGAGGAATAATGCACTCACTTTTAGCCATTTCCCGGATCAGTTTTAATCCCTTTTCTCTGTTTTCGGGAG
>OU015503.1:75103854-75181354 GCA_907164885.2 Dolomedes plantarius
AGACACGGAGTTATTTAATTACACTTGTCGGGATTCGATCCGCGTACCTTCAGCTCGAAAGTCGACGCTCTATCACTAGGCTAACTCGGGCCCTTTTTCCAGATCTTGAAAATTTCATAAACATTTCCTTCGTACAAATAAATAAAATACATTTATTCGTACAAAAATCAATAGGATTAGAGATATTGTTCAGAGAAAGTTGACGCAGGAATTTTATACTCGTAATTTTTGCTTTTAAATTTCTGGTTGCCAGTTTAACTGAAAAATTTCGATTCTTCAAAATTGTCTACTTTCGATGTTTTTTTGGACAAATGACTTTTAAATTTAATTTGATTTAGATGTTGTGGATATATATATCTCTATATGTAATATACCTATTACATCATGTTCTTAAATTATATCTATATCTCTCTCTCTCTCTCTCTCTCTCTTCTCTTATATATATATATATATATAATATATATATATATATCTATATTATCTATATATATATATATATATATTATAATATATATATATTATATATATATATATATATTATATATATATATGTAATATACCCATTACATCATGTTCTTAAATTATATCTATATCTATATCTATATCTATCTATCTATCTATCTATCTATCTATCTCTCTCTCTCCCTCTATATTATATATATATATATATATATATATATATATTATATATATATATATATATATATATATATATATATTTATATATATATATGTAATATACCCATTACATCATGTCCTTAATTATAACCTGAAAGGGAACACTAGCTCATATTTACATGGCTGGAGCTAGACTGAGCCTGGAAGGGATAAAACTAAATTTGGAAGCGGTCGGATCGAATCATTTATTAGGCGACAAAAGTACATCCCTTCGTTTTAGAAGAACGTCTCGGAATCGTATCATCTTTCAAAATTAACGTAACATCTTTCAAAATGACGTAGACATGTGATATTATTTGTAGGGTCAACAGATTTGGGGGATCGCGATGCTAATCCACGCATGAATCCGAATATATACACGTGTAGAAATGGAAAGGCATGCGTTTCATGGGAAGTTCTGTGGCTAAGGGTTTCAAAGCGATAAATTAATATTAATGGGGATTGGATTTAGGAAAGGGAGTTTAAATGCTAGAATGGAGGACATAATATATATTTATATATATATATATATATATATATATATATATAATATATATATATATATATATATATATATATATATATATATATATATATATATATATAACGTATAACTGGAAACACATAGCCTCTTAAAAACACAATAAGGAAGCAGAGTGGCAACTAGTTTCAAACTTATATATATAATGCTCTTACCTAGACTGAAGAGTACTGGGTATGACTGTCTATGTATTACCAAATCGAGGATCATCAAAACTCTCACAGAGTTCCTTCTACTATATCAGTCAGTTCGGTGATTCTCGGATATCTGAACTGCCTATAGAGACTCTCCCACTCAAATGCCCACGAGCTTCGTGAAAAAGGATTTTGAACAAGTTTGAAACTAGTCACCACTCTTTTTCTAAGAATTTTAAGAATCTGTGTCACCTTGCTATTTAGTTAAGTAATTTTGTTTATTTTTATGCAATCATTATAAATGAAATGACAAACGAAATTGAAAACGAATGTTGTATGTTGGCGGGGTTTTTGAAGGAGAAAATAGTAGTAATTCTGCATTGTAATCTATATATATAAAACAGTTCCGTAACTGACTCATTCATTCACTGACTGACTGACTGACTGACATACAACACACAGACCAAACCGCTGGACCTAAAGGGCTGAAATTTGCATAGCGATTCTTCTAATAGTGTAGGGGTGCACTAAGAAAGATTTTTCAAAAATTCTTCTTAGATTTTTTTTAATTAAATTTTTAAGCTGTTTTTTAAACTTTTTTACGTTTGCATTTAAAATAATACATTGAGGGTTATAAAATTTATATCAAGAGAAAGATCATAAAAATTCCTTCAAAATGAAATTTTTTTCGAATTTTTACCTCCATTTTCTGATTTTTGGTGAATTTTTAAAGATTAATTTTTAGAATTTAATTTATTAAATGCTGATCACGTGATTTCTTTTTCTGGTACTTTCAATAAATTTATCGTCACGTGCGTAACAACTAAATAGACAAAAAAAACATTTTTTTTCTCTTTCTAATGCAGCAGACGATTGGATATTATCCAAAAAAATGCATATCACTTACGATTTTTTTATAAATATATATATATAGATAGATATATATTTTACATCAATTGTATACATTGATCATCGCATTTATTATAAATATATATATTCATTTTTTGGCATAAATTGCATACGTTGACCGTTGTATTTAATTTGAATGTACTCTGTAGCGAAGAGCAGGGTTTCAGCTAGTTAAAATATAAAATTTATGCAATTTTTCAATTGATATTAACATTTATCAGTATTGACTATATGAGCATTTTCAGCAGATTATGGGGTAATTTATTATAGTTTAGATAATGAATGCTTCAGCGAATGGTAACCACCCAGAGGCTTTGAATGTCCTTTTCAGAACAATGCTTATTGTTGAAATTCGTGATTTGTTCGTGAGGTAGCTTTAAAGACGGAAAATCTTTGATCACGAACAAGTAGAAATACTGTTATGTAACTTCTTCTTTGGAAAATCTATTAAAGGACGCGATGCATTCAAAATTTTGATATGGAAATTCACAAAAAAGATTGCATCTAAAGGATTAAGCCAATAACATTATGCTAACACTTTTTTGCTTACAAGGAATATAGCGAGATCCATATGGAGTGAATTCTGAAACTAACGTAAAAGTCTCACTACAGCATTCATAAATCAGTTACCTGTGAGACTGAATATGAACAAATGCCTTAATCACCAGCTATACTAACGTATATTGTTCATAATTTAAAGAAAAATGCGTCTTAAAATAATTTAATCTTAATATAAGTATTTAGACCTATTAAACGTTTGATTTTTCTAACGGAAGGCCAAAAAATAAATAACGTTGTGCTAAATTAAGACAATCGGGAACATAGAGACAATTATGGAACGTGTCTAAATATTAAAATATCGAAATAACTTTCAACATAAGAAGATGATCAATTCTTTAGTTCTAAAATCAACGTAAAGTCAGACGCAATAATAACTATAAATCTATTAGTTTCATGGTAACAAGTGAGATTGATTATAAGGATGCATTTATCATGTGCACCTAAAGGGCATGAGAAATATATCTAAAATGCATATTGTACCATGCTTTAAAACAAATATTAGGTAAAAATAAAATTTCAATAGATATTAAATATTTAGACACGGTTAATTTTTATATTATGGAAAGGAAAGGTATGATAAGTAGCATGGCAATAAAATTATATAAACGCAAGGAATGTATTCATATACTGAAACATCGATGTACATTTCGACACAAAAAATAATGAGAAGAAATACAGAGTTTCAGGATTTACGTAATTGCTTGACCTCATGTTTAATCTATATATATAAAACAGTTCCGTAACTGACTCATTCATTCACTGACTGACTGACTGACTGACATACAACGCACAGACCAAACCGCTGGACCTAAAGGGCTGAAATTTGCATGTCGATTCTTCTAATAGTGTAGCGGTGCACTAAGAAAGATTTTTTAAAAATTCTACTTAGATTTTTTTAAATTAAATTTTTAAGCTGTTTTTTAAACTTTTTTTACGTTGCATTTAAAATAATACATTGAGGGTTATAAAATTTATATCACGAGAAAGATCATAAAAATTCCTTCAAAATGAAATTTTTTTCGAATTTTTACCTCCATTTCCTGATTTTTGGTGAATTTTTAAAGATTAATTTTTAGAATTTAATTTATTAAATGCTGATCACGTGATTTCTTTTTCTGGTACTTTCAATAAATTTATCGTCACGTGCGTAACAACTAAATAGACAAAAAAATATTTTTTCTCTTTCTAATGCAGCAGACGATTGGATATTATCAAAAAAAAATGAATATCCCTTACGATTTTTTTTATAAATATATATATATAGATAGATAGATATTTTACATCAATTGTATACATTGATCATCGCATTTATTATAAATATATATATTTATTTTTTGGCATAAATTGCATACGTTGACCGTTGTATTTAATTTGAATGTACTCCGTAGCGAAGCGCGGGTTTTCAGCTAGTCACATATAATATCCCTTTTTCATCCATACATACATGTAATTATATTTATCACTGTAGCTACGAGGATTGCTTGATCAATCCGTGCAAAATCCGAGTGATGGTTCCACTGTATTCAAATTATTTGCGCTCTCCCATCTAGCGTATATTAAAACTGGAATGACGGCTGCCGTCATTTTGACGGTTACGGACATACTATTGAGCGCTATATCTGTATTTATGTCCTCACGCTTCTGAAATTTTAGGACTTTTTCTAATTTTACGCGAAATATGCACACACATTTACAAAATTATATTCGAAAGTAAAGAGGGGCAGAAAATGTGTTGTATACCTGCTAAGGTGAAAACAGTCAATTTGACGGCTGTATAGAAAATAGACAGAAATCTTTAAAATAATACCAGAAAAATGTTAGTTACTTTGTCAGGTTTACATAAGATTTGATTCACAACAATCGAACTTTTAGGTGAATAAAGTTAAAGAAGCCGCTTAAGATATGCTAATTGCTGCATACGCGGTTGGTAAAATTACCAAGCAGCTAGATTAAAGAAACGGTGTGAGAGGGAGCTACGAAGTGAGAGGAAGTGAAAGGAAGTGAAAGGAGTTTTTGAGCGGCCGCTCGAGGCGTTTTAGCTAGGTTTATGCTAACCTACGCGAGTTCGTGTTAGACGAAAGTTATTTAGCGTTCTGTGACCTAAAGTTTACGTAGCAGCATTGCTGGTCGAATTTCCGAAGTATTTGTGAGTATCTCAAGTTGTATTTTCATTGCATGAATAGTTATACAAGTGAATATATTGAATTGTATTTCCCTTGCATGAATGCTATATATACCTCGTACTTGTAGTATGCATACTTACGTTGAAAAGAAATATGTGCATATATATGTGCAGATACTTGAATAACCATTGTTGTTATGTAAGAACTGTGTTGGAATGAAATTATTTAGAGTGCCACTTTAAGATATACATATCCAAAGGTAGGGAAGAAGTGCAAAATCACTATAACTTTTCGTCTCTTCTTCCTTTTGCAAATAGCAGAAATATTGACTCTTCGGAAATATTGGTGTTGAAAAATAAGGACTGCACAAACCATGCATATATTTTTAAGGATAAACCATAGTAGTTGTCAGCTCGGCATACCTGCATAAAAATATATCTAAATATATACTATATATTGTATTATTGTATTATATATTTACATATATTTTTATTCAGGTATGCCGAGTAAGCTGATTTCACACCAATATATAATTTATTATATATTTGTATGAAATAGTTCAAAATTTAAAGTATTTAACTAGTTTTTTAGAAAAAACATTAAATATTTTAAATTCTTAATTTCTTTTTTAACTGTCAAAATGACGGCGTTCAGTCTTTTTAGTAAGAACAAAATTCCCGTTTTTATAATGTTAAAGGCATGCATGTGAAATTGCAGACAGATTTGTCGATGTGATTGGAAACCAATTTAGTCGGTAAACTCTTGGTACAGATCACACAATGGAGAGAAACGAATTCCATATATCGATAAAAAAAATTTCATTTTAAGAGTCATAAAGGCGAAAGAAAGGAGGCGAGAGAAAGGAGGCGAGAGCAAGTGACGCTGAATTATCTGGTCATCTTGCTGTGGTAATACTCCAGAAATTATTGAAAAATTCAATCAAAGGGTGATGAAGGATCGAAGATTAATAGTGAATGAGATTTCTCAAACTGTTGGCATCTCATCAGAGCACAATATCTTGCAGATTTATTTGGATATCAAAAAGCTGTCGGTACGGCGAGTACTGCGTTTGCTAACAAACGATTAAATAAATGAACGAATGGACATTTCGAAGCACAATTCAGAGATGGATCAAAGAAATCCAGATGAATGTTTGTGTCGTTTCGTAACAGTTGATTAAACATGGATACATCATCACCAGCGAAAAAAGAAATAACAGTCAAAACAGTGGGTTGAAGCTGGTGAAATTGCCCCAAAGAAAGCGAAAAAAAGTGCCAAAAAGGGCATAACATTTAACGGAGGGTAGGATGCATCTTTACTGGATCGTTTAAATAGAAAAATTAAGATAAAAATAACCCATTTAGAAAAAAAAAGTTTTTTTTTTATCATGACAACGATCCGTCTCTTTCGTTTGACTGAAGCTGTAGAACTGTTAAAATTACGTTACGTTATTCTTACCCATCCTCTTATTATTCAGATGCCCCCCCCCCCCCTGGACAACCGTTTGTTCCAAAATATAGAAATTGATGAAACAAAGGCTTATTTTTCTGATTTCGACAAGTCATGGAGGAAATAATAAAGCCTGAAATTCGTTGGCCCAGACGTATAGACATGAAAGCTGCTGTGTACTTACCCTATTGGATTCGCTCGCTTTAATGTTAACTCAAGAGAGAAAATGTGTCTACTAGCTACATCTACATAAATGCTGATAATCCAATAGAAACGTTATTTTAAGATAGCCTGAACTTTTCTGCAACTTCCAACAGGATTCATTTTATGAATTTCCTCCATCAAAGAAATTGATGAGTATTTAAAACACACTATACCACATATTTTCCCCGAATAAATTGAATTTTAAAATAATATTTGCATTTGTTTAACAACAAAGGCACAAAGGTGTCAAATTTATTTCTCTACTATGGAGTACAATTTTAAAAAAAATCTCTAAATCGCCGTGGGCAATATAGACATATTTTCTCTATAGGTTAACATTGAGGTGAGCGAATCCAGCTGTGTGAGTACACAGCAAAAAAAGGCCATTATTTTTGCACAAACTTATCAAATGACCATAGTACATTATCTGCGTATTCGTGCATTTATCTCTCTCTAAACACTCATTTAAAATTTTAAAGTATAAAGTAGTGACCATCACATGTACAGCATTTTCACTTTCACACATTGCGATACGGTCATATCACAACACTTCGCTTGAGCATATGCATTTTTATTATAAATCTGCTGTGCATTTTCTTGACCATCACATGTGCAGCATTTTCACTTACATACGTATCAGAACGTGTAACAGATTAAGAATCAAAATGGCTATTAGGATAATTATTAGGATAATTTTTCTTTGCTAACTTTCCTACCAAAATAAGGTGTTTAGCAACTTATGTGTGATTCTTTCACGGATATCCTATTTGGGAATTAAAAATAATACTAAGCCAATAAATTAAAAAATAAACACATGATATTTATTCATCAGAATATTATTTATCATAATATTCCGATGTTTTTTGAATACCGCTTCATTCACAAGCACTGGTAATCTTTGCAACATGGTCCAGGTTACATTGTGATAAGGTCATATCATAAAAATTCGCTTGAGAATATTTATCTTTCTATACATCTGCTGTGAATTCTTTTGACCATCACATGTACAGCATTTTCACTTACATAAGTATCAGAACATGCAACAGATTAAAAAACAAAATGGCTAATTATAGGATAATTTTTCTGTCCTGACTTTCCTGCCAAAATTATGTTTTTTCCTCAATTAATGTGTGATTCCTTCACGGATATGTCATCACATTTGGGAATTAAAAATAGTATTAAGCTAATAAATTAATAAATAAATGCATGATATTTATTCATGATCATATTGTTTGTCATAATATTTGATGTTTGAGAATACCGTTTCATTCACAAACACCGGAAATCTTTGCCACAAGTTCCAGGTTACATTTTATAAGGTCATATCATAAAACTGCGCTTGAGTATATACATTTTTCTATACATCTGCTGTGCATTTTCTGGACCATCATATGTGAAGGCCATTCACTTACATACGTGTCAGAACGTGTAACAGATTAAAAAACAAAATGGCTAATTATTAGGATAATATTTCTTTGCTGATTTTCCTACCAAAACTATGTAATTTTGTAATTTATGTGTGATTCTTTCACGGACAGGTCATCACATTTGGAAATTAAAAATACTATTAATCCATTAAATAAAAAAAATAAACACAAGATATTTATTCATCATAATATTGTTTATCATAATATTCCGATGTTTGTGATTACCGCTTCACAAGCACCGGAAATCTTTGCCACAAGGTCCAGGTTACATTGCGATAGGGTCATATCATAAAACTTCTCTTGACAATATTTATTTTTCTATGCATCTGCTGTGCTTTATCTTGAATAGAGGACAGTTAGGGATACGTAATTATCCTATTTACGAAATAGATGCGAATATATGCTAAATTTGCCGATATGAGGGAATAAATACGAAAAATATTTTTTTTACTACTTTTCGGTGAAAACTCGGTGATGAACGGCATTTTAAGGGAAATTAGGTCATAATAGTAATAATTTATTAGCATAATTGCTTATCTAAGACCATCCACGGTATTTAACTAAGATATCTCACTCTCGGAACTTGTTTATTACTTATTGATAAAGCTTTAAGGAAGAGAATGTGGAGACTAAACAATGTTAGCTTTTAACTAAAAATTTTGATACTCATCTCACCAAGTGAGTAAAATTGTGATTTTTTTAATAATTGCGAAATTTTTAAATTTATATATATATATATATATATACACTGCTGGCCACCCAAATTGCAACACCAAGAAAGACAAGAGATATCACAACAAAAATTATTTTGTAGATAACATGTTGACCAAGTATCAAATGATTAAATTTATAGACTTCTGTGAAGTGTGGTTCTGCCAAAATCAGTAGCCAGAGTAGCCGCCATTGTTGGAGATCACCGCTGCCACACGCCTCGGCATTGATTCAAAGAGACTTTGGATGAGTTCTTGGGGTACAGCAGACCAAACAGCTTCCACGCGTTGCCAAAGTTGATCTGCTGTGGCAGCTGGGGATGGAATCTGGGTCAATCGTAGAGCAACCATGGACCACATGTTTTCGATCGGCGAAAGATCCGGAGAGCGAGGCGGCCAGGGAAGCAATTCAATCTGGCGATTGACGAAGAACAGTTTGACAATGCGTGCCACGTGTGGTCGCGCATTATCCTGTTGAAATATGGCTGTGGGCAAGCCCTGAAGGTAAGGAAGGACAACTGTCTCCAACACCTCGGAGATGTAGCGCTGGCTGTTTAAAGTACCGGCAATGGGTACTAGAGGTGTGCGAGAGTGATATCCAATACCGCCCCATACCATAATACCCGGTGCAGGATCAGTGTGGCGGTGCATAACGCAGCTGTTCAGCATCCTCTCTTCACGGTGTCTCCAGACTCGAATGCGACCATCGTGGTGTTGCAGACAGAAGCGTGACTCGTCAGTAAAGACAATTTCATTCCATTCTGCCGTCCACATCCTTCTGTCATCGCACCATTGGCGGCGGAGACGTCTGTGGTTCTGCGTCAAGGGTAGACAAAGCAATGGACGTCTTGCGGACAGACCACTCTGCTGTAAACGGCGTCGAATGGTACGCGCAGACACTGGATGATGCGTTACAGACTGCATGTGCTGTGCTATGGTTCGTGATGTGACTGAGCGATCCGTCACTGCCATGCGCACAATTTGCCTGTCATCACGTGAAGTGATGCGCTGAGGTGGATGCGATCGAACACGCCGGTCCGTCGTACCCTCCTGCATCCAACGATCACATATCCGCATTACAGTTGTTTGGTTTCGTCCAACACGACTACCGATTTCCCTGAAAGATAATCCGCAATCTCGGTAGGCCACTATCCTTCCTCTGTCGAACTCGGATACTTGATCAAAAGATGATCGCTGTTTTCGACGAGGCATAATTGATCGTTTTTTTGAAAAAAACCACAAGAAAAGCACAATTGCCGAACTTGAAATCGTCGAAATCCCCAAGCCTTAAATAGCGCTTTGAAGTGGCGCCACAGGCGCGCGTGATGTGCGTCTGCGCTGAAATTCTAATCATTTGCATATCACCTCCGCTAATGCATGTTGTAAATTTCATGTTATTTGCATGTTTCCTTCAGAGTGTTGCATTTACAGTGGCCAGCAGTGTATATATATATATATATATATATATATATATATATATATATATATATATATATAAATTTGATAATAAATGCAAAATTTTATATATATTGTAATATTTTGGAGGGGTGGGGGGCTAAAGTTTGATATTTTTATGCCAAATTTACGTACCCCTAAGGACAATCCACCTTTGACTTGTGAAAATTGTAAGGAAATTGACTAAGTTTTCATAATTTTTAACAATCGAACCAATAGAGGAAAATTTAAGGAAAATGTTTGGATTGTTAGATGTAACATAATGTGTTGCAACAAAAGCATCAAATGGACAAAAATTATTTAAATTAATTAGGTAAACTTAATTAAGTAACATACTGTTTTCTTATTTTCATAATTAATATGGGTCTAATATCTGATGTGAATTTGAATTTATTAACATGAAACACATTTTAATTTTATATAACATTTGGATTAACATAATGAACTAAAATCGTGTAATTATTTTCATGTTTTATATTAATAATTAATAATTAAAAAAATTCTATAAAAATTCCCATAAAATCTTTAATGAAAATTGTGTTACCTAAGATAACTGTAGTTTTTGGTTCATTTTATGCATAAGGTTATTATGAAGGTATGAAGATAATTTCAAGCCATAATCCCGCCGCTTTTGTGATATAATACCGAAAAGTTAAATAATCATATTTTGAGATAAATGCATTTAAAGTTAAAATTTTGCTTAAAATCACTGTTTGGATGTTTACAATTACTTTAATACCTGACGATGCAATTGTCGTGTCGCAAAAAAAGTAGTACCCCATTTTTTAGAATAAATCCAGGTTTCATTTAATATATTAAAGAAAAAAAATCCTATTTATTGATCATATTAAAGGTATACTGTTCCCTTAACTTATATCTGCAGGTTATGCGTCTGAAAAACAGTACAGCTCTCTTTCGTGACCGAAAGTACTTCTTTGACACGCAGTCTCTGATTCTACCAACACCTGCCATTTTCTCCCCTCGTTTTAGCGTACAAAGAAAACAACCCGCTTTCACTATCAACACAATGTCTGGCTGACATGGCACGTGAGTTCTCGTCACGTGCTACGCACATCTTCAGGCGCTTTCGCCAACCAACCTTATTACCTCATTTCCCGCTGGACAATTAATGACACCCGGAAGGTTGGGATAATTTCTTTGTTCCGTCTTCTGATACTACCAGCTTGAAGAAGCAGGCAGAGAATCGAACTTCACGGACTTAAGGAAGAGCGACATTGGAGGCATTATGTATCTAGTTTAAGGTCTCTGAAAATTTTTCCCATGAGTTAGTTCCCTTGATAAAAACGGAAAAGGGAGCCGGATATTGCACAGTTAAACCTCGACATTGAGGGATTGGATTTCGAGATTTTTCGGTCCGAAAAATTGATATGAAAATGTATTCAATTCTATTATTTAAAACGTGCTGTCCACATGGTATAGTGGTTAGCGTCCTAAGCCTCTACGCAGGGGGATCGGGTTCAAATCCCTAATATGGCTTCGTTGTTACCGTGCTGTCCCCTCATAGGAAGCAATGCTGACTCACCTAAATGGTGCTTCCATGATAAAATAGCCAACAAGACGTCACGGTGTATAACAAAAGGCGAGGGTTTCACCACAAGTACCTCCGCTTTAAAAAAAAATATACATATACGTCCTTAAATTATAATATGTAAGGGAAAACTAGCTCATATTTACATGGCTGGACCTCATAGGCGTAGCGTCAGGGGGGAGGGGGGAACGTGCCCCCCAAACTTAACTTTAAGCAAATTAAAACGTTAATTGAAAAATTGCAGTTAATTGAAAAATTTTAAAAACTTTTAAGAAAGTTGGATTTTTTTCCACCTTTTTCAAACTGTGAAACTAAAGATTTCGACTATGTCTTTAGCCTTAACATTGTTTTTAACAATGATATGATCCACAACAAAAATTCGATGCTATATTTTTTTCCCCCATTTTATTTATATTATATTTATCTTTCTCGTTGTATAACTTTTGAATACTACTCAAACATCAATTCTATTTTTATTCAATATCAAAAATATCATAATATTTCATATTTTAAGACCATGTGGCAGTCAATACGCGGGGAAGGACCCTAACTCGTGCACCCCCAAAAGTTAGAAGCACGCTACGCCTAAACTGGAGCTAGACTCAACCTGAAAGGAATAAAGTTAAATTTGGAAGCAGTCGGGCCGAATCGTTTATTAGAGCGACAAAAGTACATCCGTTCATTTCAGAAAAACGGCTCGGAATAATATCTGCTTTCAACATTAAACGCGAGAGGGCAAAAAAAAAATATGTGACTCTTATTTGTAGGGTCAGTAGATTTAGTGGCCAACCCACTCCCGAATTGAGACATATACACGTGTAGAAATGCAAAGGCATGCGATTCATGGGAAGTTCTGTGGCTAAGGGTTTTAAAGCGATAAATTAATATTACTGGGGATTGGATTTAGGAAAGGGAGTTTAAATGCTAGAATGGAGGGCATAATATTTAATATATTGCATATATATATATATATATATATATATATATATATATATATATATATATGTATATATGTAATATACCCATTACATCATGTCCTTAAATATATATATATATATATATATATATATCCTTATACATACATATATATATATATATATATATATATGTCCTTATACATACATATATATATATATATATATATATGTCCTTATACATATATATATATATATATATATATATATATATATATATATATATATATATATATATATATGAAACGATAAACCTTTCCCTTCATTAACTTTGTCTTGCCACAGCAGAACATTATCCCTCAATTTGATTTTGATCTAGATATACCAAATTAATCTATAATTTTCCCCCCTAAAAGCCATGTGCGGACAACAGTTATATAAGATCGAATGTCATGGAACATTCGAAAACCATCACCCCATATGACGCGTTAAAGTCAGGTGTCAATTTTTAACCAATAAAAAGTTCAGAGAGTGAACTCAGGGCGTGAACCTAGGGTTTTCGCGGGTCTTCTGTGTTCGGCTCGAGTCCGTAAAACATGTCGTAAATTTCGCTGCGGGTTTTATATTGCTATGTGCTGTTCCGACAGCCCAGTACGATATTTCCTATGCATAAAGTCCTATAGCTATTAAAACTGGAACATAAAAAATGTACCTGAGCCAGTAGAATATTACTTAATAAAGATCTATGTAACCAACTATGTGGATTCTGTGTTCCTCGACTGGACTCTCTGCCTAAGACTTTTCTCAGCCACTCTCCACGACTGAATAATGATTCGAAGTCTCTTCCTGCCATCCAATATCTCCTTATCTAATATTTCATATATATATATATATATAACATCGTATTTAAAAAGTAAAGCTTCAAATTTTGCATATATAAATAAAACTGTTGAAGAAGATCTCATAATTTATATGTGTGGTTAACATATTTCCCCCCTATCACGCATATCTTTACCAATAGGAAGAATGATTAAAATATTAAAAAGTATTCAAATATATTTCTATTTTGACCTGATGAATCTTTACGGCTGCTGAGTCTTAAGGAAGCTGAGTCTTAGAAGTCTATAAGAATGGGATTTTTTTCTAGCCCTATATGCCCTCTTTGTGATTCGGACAACATGGACGGTAAGCACATCCTGTACAGCCCAACCTTAACAGGACATTCTCTGTACAGCCATTGTTGGGCTGCTCGTGATCGTGTAATAATTGCATATTAGTTGCTTTTCTTGCTTATGTATTTTCGACTTTGTTATCGTTTGCAGTTTGTATTTGTCCGTTTTTTCTATATACTGAAGAACTTCGTCCACTGGTTTCTGCATAGGAAATAAAAAAAAAAAAATAGTCTCCGTACTTACTTTTGAGAACATTATTTAAAAACACAAATTTTAATTTCATGGTATGATGTTTCTTGCATTTATAAGACCCACAATTGTTGTGTGAGTTGAAGATGATTATCTGTTGTGAGGTGTCACTGAGTTCAGTTTAAAACCTAAAAATGCTTGAAATAAGGATTGCAACTAATATAAAGAAACTGAAAAATATTTTAAACTCGGAGACTGCTTCTCCTATACTACATGATTAAAATTATAGAATAAATTTAGCATTAAATGCATTTTTAAGATATTATACTGGGGTATATTTTATGCATTATATTTATGTACCGTAAGATAGGGTTACTCTTGTGACGGATTTTAAGATATTTCCTGTGCCAGCCGATCAGTTTTAAAAGCAGCCCAAAAACAAACAATTGAAAAACATTGGTACATCCTTTACTTACGTCGTAATGTATTACGCTAACCCGGATCTTTAATTACGATTGAGAAAATAAAGTTAAAATGTGTCACAATGTTGCCCGAGTGGGGCTACTTTGTGACATCGTTTTCACCTTGAAATCCAAGAGGAAAAATTACTTGACATAAAGTTAGACAGTAAAACGCTTATCAAAATCTTGAAACACAATTATATATACCTATTGCAAATATTGGATAGCTTTATCTGTATCTTTGACATCAAAGAGACATCGGGTGACCAGGGCAGCCATCAGTTCTTTGAGAAGATGAGGAAATTCGTCTGTCGGCACATTCAACTTCTTCGGGTATTTTTTTTCCATAATGTCAATACTTCTTTCTCTCCAGTGGTATTTTAGAGGACGGAAAAATGCGACATCGAGTTATTGGAGAAGGTGGGTTACTTTATGACAGTGTCAATGTGTTGCAAAGTAAACCCTTCACCTTTCGATATTTATGTTCTCATATCATTTATGTTCTCATATCTCCACACAAAATATTACTACACAAAAGTTGTATTGCTCCACAATCTAGCCAACATATTGACAATAAAAAATAATTACTTGCGGTAGTTGGTTGTATAAGGTTTTAGCCTTCAACACACAAAGTTTCCGAAGTTTGAGTCAATAGCTTGACAACAGGTTAGAACAATACACTGGCCAGAAAAGACAAATGGCATGCAGAATCTTCGGACACTGGCCACTATGTGTCTCTCTGTCTCTAACAAGTTGTTGACGCTTATCTTTGCCTTCCCAGTATCATGGGTGCAGCGCAAGTTCCGAAATATGAAAAAATTACTAAGTGTCACAAAGTTACCCCTGCAGTTACAAAGTACGGATATAATTTATAGACATAATTTTGAAAATTTCTGCCTGAAAAATATAAAAATGTACAAAAATGGGCCACCTGCTGCTCATGATGTTTGTCTCATCGTATCTTTGTGAATCATCCACCTATTCCCAAGATGAAATAAGTGAAGACCTTATATAGAAATCGGCTTACTGATTCTTACCTTCATTTCATTTTTAGAGTAGCACAGAGCAAGCATAAAACTCATTTGTTTAAAATAGTCAAAAGTTTTTCCCAACATTAAAAATCACACTGATTTTTAAATAAACGCTTGAATACAGTTTGGTTTTATTTTTTACGTTATTATATTATGAGGTATAGTGTACTATGTTGTGGCCCGCGTAACGTAGCAAGCATATGCATGTGATCCCAGAGAAAAAAAAAGTTTGAGTAAGACTAGTCTAGACTATTGACCTTTAGAAATTCTCTAGACATCCACATTCCAGTTTCAGCTCTACCGATATAGATGTTCACAATAGGCTTAACCCTTAAGTCGGCTCATCGGTCTAGGAGACCGCTATTGCACCTGTTCTGAAGGGTGGGGTGGGGGTGGAGGGTGATCAGACTGCTAAGGGTTTGTGAGTTCATCAGTCGGGTCCTGACCTTCAAGTACAACACATCGGAGATTTTCGCCCGCTCGTATTTTGATGGTAAATTTAATCTTTGTAAAACATAGTCGGTCTTTTGGACCGATGAGCCTTGGACTGATTTAAATTTTTGCCGGTCTGTATGACCGATAAGCCTTGAACCGTACTAATTATCTGTCAGTCTGCATGCATTCTGTTTCTAAGATCTTTCTTTTATTGTTGTAGCTAGCATGGCTGGAAGAATTCCTCCTGTTTCACAACAAACCAGACATTTTGTCTCTCTCTCACTATCACAGATTGAGGAATCGGATTCAGAAATTTTTGTTGAATAATCTGTTCTTTATTTACCCTTTTCAAGAATGAGAGGTGGCAGTAGTTTGGCATTAATGACTTATAACTGCGAAAGACTTATAAAAATAAGAAAATATCCTAATTTTATAGCGTGGCGGTCTGTGAGACCGATGAGCTGGGGAACAGTATAAAGACAGATGAGCCGACGTAAGGGTTAAAATGAAGAAAGCGAAATTGTTTTGACGAAATGAACCCTTTTAACCCGTCGATCTTTAAGTAGATTAAAACCTCATATATCCGGCCGTCGTTGATCCAGGACTCCGGATAATCCGGATCAGATTTGTAGACTTTTTTTTATTTAATATTCAAAGAATTAGATAATAATTTTTAACTATGATAGTAAGAACGTAACTATAAGTACGCCAAATATTCACTTTTTAGTTTGATTAAATGAAGAGTTCGCCACACGTGTTTCAAATAGAAGACACAGTGAACCAGTTCTTAAAGTCAAATGAAATTTAAATAAAAAGTGCCTCTTTTATAAATTTCACAGGAAAGATGACCTGTATTATGAAGATTTAACTCTTCCTTACTACAAGACAGGAAAATTATTTCTTATATGACTTTCCTGTATCATAAAAAGCAGTTATTGGATTAATTTTGGAATCATAAATAAAAACAGTGCTTAAATTATCTAAGCATTTTGTTTACGTACTTTTCTAATGAAAACAAAAAGTACTTAGCTAAAAGATAGATTATTAGACTTAGCTTGAAGATAAGCTATTGGATTAGCTTGGCGTAATGCAGGGCTCTAAGGTTTAATAATTGTATAAGACTTGAAGTTACTTACAAACAGATTTTTTAGATGCTAAAGAAAAACGTTAACATATTGCTTTATAATGTCAGTAGATTTTGAAAGAACATTTTACTGTATAAAAATGCAATTAATGACAGACTACATACTTTTTTTAATTTAATATTCAAAGAATTAGATAATAATTTTTAACTATGATAGAAAGAACGTAACTATAAGTACGCCAAATATTCACTTTTTAGTTTGATTCAATGAAGAGTTCGCCACACGTGTTTCAAATAGAAGACACAGTGAACCAATTCTTTGTTAGGAAATGATATGAAGAGTTATTTTTAGATTTTTTAATGTCTTGTAAACGAAACTATGCAATTTTGTTACAAAACATAGTATTTTATCGTAATAAACGGTAAATCTACTTAGTTAAGGATTTTGTTTTTTTTTATTATCCATATTACCTAGATTGTCCGAATTGTCTATCCCAGTTAGTCCGGATGGACGAGGTTTTATTGTATGTCTAAAATAGAAGTTTAATTAAAAAATATTTTTGACGGTTGTGAAAGCATCGTTAAGAATTAACATACAGACCAAGTATTATTCAATAAAATGTCATATGCTGTAGATATGATTAGACAGTTTAAAAAAAATGCCCCACCTGTAAGTTAATAGAAGTCATTAAACTCAGATATACCCTGCGCCCTGCCGGACAGGTGAGGTCATGACTGACGTCACTGTTTGCGTATTACGTCATAGAAGCCTTCTCAGAACGGGGGCAGTTTAGAATGCAGAAGGAAACTTCAGAGACAGTGTCCGAAGACCGGCAAACCTAAGGTCAAAGCTATTTCAGTTCATTGAAACTAGGTTCAGACGTGATCGAAGACAAAGCAAATCCTTGGTTTGGCCCATGTTATTTTCCTCCAATCAGTTACAAAATAAGGAACGAGAGTTTGTATGATAGGAAAAAATACAATGAACCCTAAAGGTCACTTTTGATTTCATGATAATCACCCAAATAATGTTTGTACACAATATAGCGGATAAAATGACATTTGCCCATTGTTTTCCAAGCTATTAAGCAGAATGTAAATAAAGCTGAATTCTGAATAAGTCCCGAAAAATCTGTTTTGAATTCCTTTTGTGTACTTTCAATATTGATGGGACATTAATGTGCGTATAACCGTTAGCTGCGCATCCAAGATAATTAAATGTGGTTTAAAAGGTGTTCACAAAATTTGTATATGTATATTGATATACAATATACGTGTGTTTGTATTAAATTTAGTTCATGTACATGATCATTCCACATTTCCATACATTGATATCGATCAGTTGACAATTAATTGTGGTAGACAAAATAAACAATAGAGTATAAGCAATTAGGTATAATTTATTTGAATCTATATCATAATATGATGCAAAACGTATAAACATTGTAATAGAAGAAATAAGACATAAGAAGATATGAGTTTTTATGGGTTAAGATATACCGTATTTTTCAGACCATAACACGCACCTAAAATTTATGGGAGGATTTTTAGAAAAGAATATTTTATGTTTTATTAGGTACATAAAGTTATTTTCAATTTCATACTTAATAAAGATAAAAAATATAATAAATATAATAAATAATATAAATCAATATATACGGTAAACTTCCGGGTTGTATGGGGAGATATTCCAAATTATTGATAAAGAGAGGTACCTAAAGAGAAGTACCGGAACGGCGTTCCGGCGCTTTCCACCTCAAATCTAGCCCTGTATATATATATACATTTAAACTGAATTTCTTAAATCCAATTCCCAGTAATATTAATTTATCGCTTTAAAACCCTTACCTCAGAACTACCCATGAATCGCATGCCTTTGCATTTCTACACATGTATATGTTCGGATTCAGGAGTCGGTTAGCCTCGAAATCTGCTGACACTACAAATAATATTCACATGTTCCTTTCGCCTCTCGGGCTTAATGTCGAAAGATGATAGTTTTATGAGCTGTTCTTCTAGAATGAACGGATGTACTTTTGTCGCTCTAATAAACGATCCGGGCCAACTGCTTCCAAATTTTATTACTTTCAGACTGAGTCTAGCTCCAGCTATGTAAAATTGAGCTAGTTTTCCCTTTGAGGTTACGATTTAAGGACGTGATGTAGTGGGGATATTACTTACACACACACACACACACATTTAATTTTAATGTTACCTTCGGACAATCAAACGTACCCCAAATTTTAGCCGATTTTTTTGTACGTTTAAAGACTTATGGTCCAAAAAATACGGAACTTGAGCATTATCATTTGCAGATGATTTACTGTTTTCTATCTAAAACCTGTAACAACATTTAAATTTTTTTAACAACACTTCACCTTTTTCCAATAAAGAGAGAAACATTTTTCGACATGATTCAGTTTCATTTTAATAATCGATTTTTCTTAATAATTGATGTTAATCCAGCTATCACTTTCAACTCACGCTTTTATAATTTTACATTACTTTGTATCGGTCCTCGAGAATAATGCAAAATAAAAGTTTTAAAGTCAAATGAAATTTAAATAAAAAGTGCCTCTTTTATAAATTTCACAGGAAAGATAACCTGTATTATGAAGATTTAACTCTTCCTTCCTACAAGACAGGGAAATTATTTCTTATATGACTTACCTGTATCATAAAAAGCAGTTATTGGATTAATTTTTGAATCATAAATAAAAACAGTGCTTAAATTATCTAAGCATTTTGTTTACGTACTTTTCTAATGAAAATAAAAAGTACTTAGCTAAAAGGTAGATTATTAGACTTAGCTTGAAGATAAGCTATTGGATTAACTTGGCGTAATGCAGGGTTTTAAGGTTTAATAATTGTATAAGACTTGAAGTTACTTACAAACAGATTTTTTAGATGGTAAAGAAAAACGTTAACATATTGCTTTATAATATCAGTAGATTTTGAAAGAACATTTTACTGTATAGAAATGCAATTAATGACAGACTACAGAATTTCACTATTCAATCTATGGAGTAAAACGTGACTTATTTCAATAAAAATTAACGGAACAACTTACTGATTAATTATTTAAAAACTATTGTAAACTTTAAAATAGTAAATGGGTGTAAATAAAATAAATATTATGTATGTGTTTTGAGAACTAAGAACTATCTTAATTTATGAAAAAAAAAATTCAAGCATCCAAAATATCTGAGCATCTCAAATCAGCTGTGACATTTGTCCTTCGAAAATGGAAGTCTGACGGTACTACTGAAGCGAAATCTCAACCTGGAGAGCAAAATTGAACAATCGAGGCAAGAAATGAATAGTCAGGACTGTTAAGGCTGCTGTGTGCTAACCCTATTGGATTCGCCCACCTCAGTGTTAACCTATTGAGGAAATTTGTCCAAGGATTGCTCACTTGGATTGAATGATTTTATTTTAAACTGTACTCCGTAATAGAGGAAAAAATTCTACACCTTGGGGGTGTTTTTCGTTTTTTTTAATGCAAATAATATTTTAAAATTTAAGGGGGTCCAGGACACATTTTGAGAAAATTTTTACTTATTGAGTTAAAATTTTGAATTTTTTTCGGATGGTTCACCATATAATTTGTAAACAAAATCACACCATAAAACTTCTCAAAAAGTTTTTAAAAGATTTTAAAATTTAAAATTTTTAATAAAAGTGGAGTAATTTAAAATCGTTATAACTCGAAAAATTATTTGTCGAATTTCAAAATTTTTTTATTTAATTTAACAGAAATATATAAATTTTAATTTTGATTCACCATTTTTTAAAATATTAATTTTTTAAAAAATTAAAAATTTTTAGATTAAAAATTACGAAAAAAAATTATGTAACTTATTTTTAAAAAATCATATTTTCCAAAGTAAATATTTTTTTCAAATTTGCTGAATCAAAATTAAAGTAAAATAGTCGGAAAAGACATGTTACAAGTTTCAATCATTTATCTTTTACGGTTCTTGACTTATAACAATTTAAAGACGAGAAATGTGGAAAAAAACCATCATGCAGAAAATACACTTACAGGTTTAAATAACTATTGGCTACTATTAGAATGTTGAAAAAAAAATTCTCTTGTTCTAATTAAGATAGAAACATGATTTATACGTCATTTTAAGCGCAAAAGAACACAAAAATTTTTAATGCAATAAATTTTTTTTCGTAAATTCGAACAATTTTGTGTCCTGGACCCCTTAAGATATTCGGGAAAAAATTTGGTATAGTGAGTTTTAAAAGTTATCAATTCCTTTGGTGGATGAAATTTATAAAATGAATCCTATTGCAAGTGTATTAAAGTTCAGGTTATCTGATAATACCATTTTTATTGGATTATAGCATTTATGTTGTAAATAGACACATTTTCTCCATAGGTTAGAACTTATGTGAGCGAATCAAATAGGGTTAATACACAGCTGCCTTAACCCTTTCAGAAGCAACAACCTCCACCGTTTTCATGGTGCAGATTTTTCCCCCGATTTTTGAAACATAAAGAATCCTAAAGAATTTTCCAATTAAAGATTTCAAAATATTTTACTTCTTTAAAATGATAACAGATGGCAGTATTAACCATTTTTCTGTTCATTTAACTGGAATACATTGAATGCAAGTGAAAAAAAAGACTAGATTTAGGAGTTTGCACTGTGCAAACGGTGTCCCTCAAAGGGTTAAGATGAATCCCTTTACCACTGTATAAAAGTTAATTTAAAGGTGTACCTAGCAACAACAGTTAATATCAGTACCTATAGAATTCGACGAAACCTGAATATTATGAGATACCAAGGTAGATCGGCTTCATATAAGCCTCACATTAATCGGCCTTAATGCCAGAAAGAGAAAACAGTGGTGTTAGCATGCCGCTTTTGGACAATAGAAGAAAGGTTACGTGAGAGACGAATCACGCATAAAACTTTTCTCATCGCATGGAAGTGCCTGTTTATGTCATTTTCTTTTCGACTGCATTGTCCAAATTGTCAAATTCGGAGGGGTCTATGTAATGATCTGGGACTTCTTCTAAAAAGAGAAGAGCGCTTTAACTGTTTTCAGTGAATTGTAAACCCAATGTAAATGAGTGGAGAATAATCATGTCATATGATTGTGCACTTCCTTCAGCGTGACAATACTTCGGAATACACACTTTTTTCCTTCATCAGGACCTAGACTGATACTGCACTCTGACCTTTCTCGAGGTTTGGTTTGACTAGCTAGCTCAAAGTCTCAATCTTTTAGTCGCTAGTGGGACGAACCACAATGCCGAATTTGTCACCTACTGAGAACTCATTTCACTAAGAACTCATAGAGGCGTTTTTATTAGGATATCTTTTTCCCCGACTACATTGCTCTAACTATTCAATTCGGAGAGGGCTCTGGGATGGACTGGACCTGTTTCTACCCCCAAAAAGACCTGGATTGTTTTGCCTTCAATTAGAAACTCTTGAGAGATACATGATCATTGTGCAGTCCTACAATGTAACAGCACTTTGGAGCAAACTTTTCTTTATTGCATCAGGAACTAGCACCATACCACGCTCCGAGCTCTGTCGAGGCCTGGTTTAAAGAACCAAACATACAAAAATTAGATTGCCATGTTCCGATTTCTGTCCTATTGAACATTGATAGGATGAGATTGAAAATGAATTCGTCTCTGACAGAAAACGTCCTCCACTCAGAGTTCTCTGGCAGAGGGTTTAATGGAAGAATGGAGACAAATCCTAGCAAACTCATACTAAAAAGCGGTTGAAGGCTTTCCCAGAAGAATCGAGGCAGTATTGCAGCCATTGATTGTCCATTTTTGTGCTAAAATCTTGGAATGCACTTTCCCTCTTCCGACATACGGATCCGTTTACTTTTAGAAATTTAGTGTAATTTCTTGAAGCATGGTGGTTGATGGATGCTTTCGCAAAGTGCCGGTACTACAACAAACGCGGATCTCGGAAAGTGTAAGCAAACAAGCTAGGTACATAGGGAAATTTAACCCAATACTCATAAAAAATTACCAAAAGGAGAAAGTCTTTCTCTTTTTATGAGTAAACATATTTTCCTCTGTATTCTTTATTTTGTAAGGTGTTTGAAGGAAGTTAACTTTCATCCCTCTGTCGCTAAGTCTCAATCACATTTGATCTTCCTCCTAAAAAAGAGAAGGAGTTTCACCAATCTCCCCCATGGTCCGATATATTAGCTGTTAAATTACTAAGCTTTGTCACGATCGTTTTGAAAAGACCTGATATGATTTTCTAAGATCCACTGATTTTTCACTAAAGAATTTTGTTTAGCGATATTTACTAGTTGATTATCAGTTTCCGTTTCTACAAGGGAATATATTGTTTTACCGGCTGGAATTTTAGTGTTGTGTTTATTGTCTTCGCTTTCTAGTAGAAAATGAATACAATGCTACAGAAGGGCTTCATGCCGTCTTACGTATTCGTGGAAAATAAGGGCAAATGGCTTTTTTTCTACAGTGAAGTTCGCAATTTTCTAAAAATGGCCAACGTGTAACACAATTTACTTAGATTTTTTACCCATGAACGTAAATCTATGCATAACACAACTACGTGCTAAACGTGATAATATACATTATAGGCGCATTGTGTATTGTAAAGATGAGGAAGAATAATTGATGATCCTAATTCTTTGTACAACAGCTGAATAAAATGCATTGAATGTTTGTTTATACACACACGGCACGTATTACTTCTCTGCCGTTGTCTTTTAGTCTATCAAATCCCTTTTCTTCACTCAAAGTTATGAATTTTTTTAATCCTACTAAATTAACTGAAACAAATATAAATTCTCTCGTTTTAGAAGGATTCTGAATCCTTTTCAAAATGTTAACAGAATTAACGAAGATTTTAGCAGCTTAACAGTAGAATTTTAACCATAACGTATATCCCCATTAACTTGTATGTAAATTTTAAACTTTCATTCTTTCTTTAACTGTAAAGATAAAGTTTTGAAGTTAAATGAATAGATAACAACAAAAACGACTCTTTACAAACTTCTGCTACCGTGTATTTTTTAACTTTCAATAATTTTCAGTGATTCATAGTAACATTCAAAAGCAAATTAAGTACATGTATGATATCTGAATTCAGTATTGCATACAAAGACTTTGGTTCTGCAAGCAGTTTGATCTGGATTGAACACCTCATATTGCTGAAATTAAGATCTGTATTTTAGATAAAAGCCTGACAAACCGCTCGTGAAATAAGTATTTACACTAATCACATTGTGTCTAATCTGGATGCAATAGAAAATGATTCATACGGCATGAGGAACTGTTTTTATAACAGGTCCGTTTTTTTACTGTTTACTCATCTTTGGGGTTCTCTGTAGGAGATAAATGGTATAAATCAGCTACTGACCGCTTCACGTCATCAGCATTTGGCAAACCGGCATCGATGAAGTGAAACAGCTAGCAAGTTAACGGCTGAGGAAATTATAAGTGATAACGGTAAACTTATTTCCTTTTCTTACTGATGATAGTTAGCTTTCGGTCTTCAGATTTAGAATTATTAGATTTGAATTTTTTTTTTATGAATTTATTGAAATTCTGAATCTTTCACCCGAAATATAAATGTGTTGTTTTATGTATATGCATTAATGAAATATATTATTGAACTAATTATTTCTGATATTTACTGCAAATATCGTTTCAAGATAATATACATTTCTTATATTTAAATATAGTTCAGGGTATTCAAATGTTTTATCTATGAACTATATTTAAATATAAGAAATGTATGAGATGATATACATTTCTTATATTTAAATATAGTTCAGGGTATTCAAAATGTTTTATCCTTTTCAGGTTAAAAAAGAACTAGATTCAATTATTCAATTCTGATTTATTGTTCCGAAGTAACTTTATTTTCAAGAAAATCTGAATTTTTAAGTTTGCCAAATCTCTGATAATTTGTATTTGAAGATATTTATTAGGATTAATTTTATAAAAATTCTATCAATCTCATTTATCTATAAAGATAATCTAATACACTAAGAGCAGTTGCCTTTTTGCCAAATTTAAAACGTGTACACTAAAGTTAATTTTTTATATAAATTCAGCATTTTAGTAAAATTTTCTGCCTTTTAGTAATGATTGTCTTTTTAAAACTATTTAAGCTATTTGCAAGGCAGTTTAAAGCTATTTTATAAGTATGCGATAACATCTGATGAATAATTAGACGTTTATAATTTATATAATTAATGGATAAGATCGCAAACCTAATTACCGATCTCATATCTCTGAGGTTATGATTTCAGTAGCAAGTTATCAACAAACAAGGTTATCGATTGAAGATTTGACAGCAGCCTGATATGCGATCAAGGAAAAAGGCAATATTCTGTTATCCACATAAGGCTAATTTGAACTATTTGATAACTGAAACATTGAGGTCGTAATTATTGTAGATACTCCCACTTCCCTTGTTTCTTGATTCAAGGACTTAATAATTGTTCTATATATTTACAGTAAGCATTTACTTCACTGAATCTTTTATAAGTGGAAATACAATCAATGAAATCTTGAAGAAGTAAAAATATACCTGTTTGGAATGACAATTTTTAAAAAGGTTTTTACTAAATCAGATGAGTTTAATAAACTTCCTTCAAAGTCCTTGAACGTACAAGAGCAGTTCATATGCTTACTTACAAATCTATTTACGAGATCTGTACAGAAAATTGCCAAAAATGATAGAGCTTTCAAAATCAAATGGCATCAGCCCCATTTTTCTGCGATGATTTTAAAGCGTATTATAAAGTCTGATATAGTATATTTATGCTGCACTATCTGCTGTACATCTTATTTACTTTGGAGTACAATTTATTTATGATTTACCACCTTTAAACGGATAAATCTGAAATTCATTGCAATAAAGATAAGGAAAATCCAATTTACCTCTGGAGGTGAAGGATCAAGTGTTCTAGTCTCGTCACTTGACTCGGTTCAAAATTACGGGACTGGTACTTTGGCCACGTCGGACTCCGACCCTTGGGGTGCCAATCAAAACAGGAGCCGCACTTTCATCGCCCATAGCCTTCCGGACTTGACCTGATGTTGCTGTCGGTCAAGTGGCATAAGCAACAACAACAACAAGATAAGGAAGTTCAGTTCATATTTCTTCTATTATATTTTTGTTAAAATGGCATTGAAGTTTTTCATTTTGATTAAAAATTTTGAGAGTGTTTTCTCGGATGACAAAACTAATCTAAAAGCGATTTTTTGCCTTTAAAAGTGATCGCAAAGTTTGCAAATAAAGCTCTCATAAATCCCGAAGATAAACTATGAGGAAAATTTTGTAATGCACGAAATTATAAGAGTTATGTAAAGTGCACATAAAAAATACGCTTTAAAACCATCGTCAGCAGCGCGTTAGCATCAATGCATTTCAGACCCCCGCTTTGCGGACCCTATTTTCACAGTTAACGACATTTGAATAGAATCCTTGCATGCACATCATTAAATCTTGAAAGATATCAGTCTAATTTCTGGCAAAAAAAATATTTTTGTTGTTCCAATGCAGAAAAGTCTATCCCCGTTAGATTTGTTAGCTTCACATAATTGGTGTTCATAATCGTAGGTAAGCCAACATAGTCCCTACTGCTACCACAATTTTGATCGAAAAGCCTTAGGGACGACATCTGGTCTCGTAAACTCCTTTTTCACATACCACGCGGAGGCTTATAGATCTAATACAGCTTATAGATCTAATGTGCCTAATCTCAGAGCAGAAGCAAGGGCTTTTAGCAACATTAACTGGGATGCGATATGAGCTTTTCAGTACCTAATTACGGGGACTAGCTACTAGCTGCCTCGAGACTTGTAAAATAAATAAATAAATAAAATTAAAATAAGCCATCATTAACCAAAAATAAATACAAATTGTGACTTTAATAGCCATTGCCTTTGTAGCTAAAGTTGACCGTAGTTGTTCTCAACCAACTGTATAAATAGCCATTGACTAAACGATGGCCATTTATTAGTTTTACCGACATGTGTAGTCCCTAGTTTTGTAGTGGCAGGTAATTTCGTGAACTAAGGTGTAATTTTTAACGCAAATGACTAGGCTTGCAGATGTAACGATGGATGACTATATATCTGAAGACAATGAAGGGACAAATGAAGGGAAAATGTAAATAGTTACGGAAAAAGTTTAAGAAATCTTATGCCCTGAGAAAAAGTTTGCGGAGACAAATGACTAGAGGAGTGAAAAAATGACTGAGACAAGAATAAAATAAGCCTTTCCCACTACACTGGAATTTTCAAGCAGTTAGATTATCTAAAATTATTTGCATGCATGATGGTGCAAACGCTTTAGATTTTATATCAAATGTTTTTATGAAATTGAAAAGCAGATTTATAAGTCGAATCTTTGATAACTAAATTAAATCAAACGTTAAATCAAACATTTTTTGAAGTTATTTAAAATTGCTATAAATTTTGTGGATTCCTCCGCGTCTATAAACAAGTTTATTTCATTTTAAAAAGTAATAATTAAATATAAGGATTGAAAAACAACATTTGAATTATTCCTTAAGACTTTTCTTTTACGGCCACCCCGCTTTTACGAACAAAATTTTCCTTCTTGCATCTGTTAATGAGAGTCTTCTCTTTATTACATAAGAGTGAACTTTGTAAGGTTTCAGTCTATTATGTGAGATTACCAATTACAGAAACAGTTTTTAGTTCCTCAGTCTAACCTTGTGACTGTCTTATTGATGCATAATGGGGAGTCATTTTCGTCTTATCGTTACATACCAATACACTCAGAGAAAAAAATAAACGTGAGTCCATTTGCATAAAAAGCTCGTCTAAAGATTCCTAAATGAACATTAAAACACAATATCTAACGATATTTACATAAATTGCTCTCTCCGAGGGGGAAAATTCGCATAAAATAATTAAAAAACTAATTACATTGAACATACTTTAGGCTGGAAACGTTTGATTTACCTCATCAATCAGAATGATGAACACAAAAGGTCACCCTGAAAAAATGTTTTATATCATAAACTGAACGAATAACTTTTAAATGAGAAACACTGAGGTTCCTTAATCAGTCACAGGCTGTTTTCTGGAAGGAAAACAAGTAGATAGAGACGACATAACAAATTTCCATGATACGAAGTTTTCAGTTCAACGGAACCCTTATCGTAACCTTGACTTTTAACGATATTTGCATTCAAACTAAAGAACGGAATATTACGTGAACAATTTCTGTATTATGAAGTTGCATTATATACTGATGTACTCCTTATAATTCAAGAGAATTAGTTTCTGGAACAAATGAAGTGTGATAAAGAAAATTTTAAAAATGAAGTGTTTTGCTTTTTATGTATATGAAATTTAAGAAACCAAAATTATCAATTCAAGCTTCAGCCTCTTAATAGATGCAAAAATGGAAATTATCTATATATATATATATTATTTCTAAAAGGTGTTCTTTTTTTGATTCATCCTTTTTTTTCCTTTCATACTGAATCAAAATCGACAAAGGAGGTACCATTTTAAAGATTAAGATTTCCGCTTCGTGAGAGTTGTTAATTTAGAATTACACATCTTATTGTTTGTTTAAAATTCGAAGTATAAACACCATAAAAAAATTCCTTCCCCTAGATGGCACGCGCACCAGCGTTTTTTATTTTACCATTCTCAATCTCACTGAACTTTTAAATTTAAGAATCGTTTGCTTTTATTATCCTTCTGTGATTACATTAATGAGATTCTTTATTGGCAACATTCGCGTAGGTGTACATTATTATTTTTGCATGGTAAAACCATATATATTATTCCTAGAAAGAGATTTTTTTGGCAACGATCTCTTTTTCACCCTTCATGCTTTACCAAAATCGATAAATGAGGTACCATTTTAAAGACTAAGTTCTCCGCTTTTGACGCATTGTTAATTCCGAACGACATATTGTAATGTTTGTTTAAAAGTGGAAGTGAAAAATTGACTTTTGTTCCTAGAATTCTTTCCCTGTATGCTTCGATACGGCACGGTCAAATAGTGTGTTCAATGAGATATTGTAACGTAAATATCACAATATCCTCGAGTGTCATATTTTACTTTTAATATTGTCTACAAAGGTGTTTTGACGTTTCCATACTCATTACTATTCTATAACTGCAGAAACTTTAAAGTCATTTATTTACTTTAACTTTATCATTTAGCCTGTTTTTATGATAGACTAGCTGAAAACCCGCGCTTCGCTACGCAGTACATTCAAATTAAATACAACGGTCAACGTATGCAATTTATGCCAAAAAAAATATATATATATTTATAATAAATGCGATGATCAATGTATACAATTGATGTAAAATATATATCTATCTATATATATATTTATAAAAAAATCGTAAGGGATATGCATTTTTTTTGATAATATCCAATCGTCTGCTGGATTAGAAAGAGAAAAAAATATTTTTTTTGTCTATTTAGTTGTTACGCACGTGACGATAAATTTATTGAAAGTACCAGAAAAAGAAATCACGTGATCAGCATTTAATAAATTAAATTCTAAAAATGAACCTTTAAAAATTCACCAAAAATCAGGAAATGGAGGTAAAAATTCGAAAAAAATTTCATTTTGAAGGAATTTTTATGATCTTTCTCGTGATATAAATTTTATAACCCTCAATGTATTATTTTAAATGCAAACGTAAAAAAAGTTTAAAAAACAGCTTAAAAATTTAATTTAAAAAAATCTAAGAAGAATTTTTGAAAAATCTTTCTTAGTGCACCCCTACACTATTAGAAGAATCGCCATGCAAAATTTCAGCCCTTTCGGTCCAGCGGTTTGGTCTGTGCGTTGTATGTCAGTCAGTCAGTCAGTCAGTGAATGAATGAGTCAGTTACGGAACTGTTTTATATATATAGATAAAAGAGTGGGATACGTTACGCGGCCGCTAATGTTTCTTTTTTTGTGGAAAGTTAAAACTTTTTCTAAGCAGAGTATGTATGGTAGATTGCTCAGAATATTTCCTTTTGGACAGATGCCTGAAATAAATGAACATATCAGACGCATTTTTGAATTTTTTAAAGCTGTAAACAGTCACCAAAATAAGTCTTAAAGATGTATCAATTCTGACTACAATGCGAAAAATCCAAACAATTGATGAGATTTGCTTACTAATTCATTCTAATTTTATTGAATTGATGGATTTCCTAATTATTCCCCAGCATGCTCATGAATTGACATTAATCGCCGCTGCGCATAAGGTATTCCCATTGTACCTCTGTCTTTGACAGATAATCTAGAAGTTAAAGTATTTTTTTAATTAACCGTTAAATGTGAAATTAACTAGATACACGGAAAAATCTGAAGCACCTTAGTAATTAAGCTTTTGTTAATGTTGAAGATAAATGAATGATTATAAGGATTCTCCAGAAAGGCTTCTAGCTTTATCAGTAACCGTCTCTCCACAGTAATGATACATCTGGTGATAGGAGAAAATTACTTTGCGTTGATTACTCACTAGAGGATTCTACCTCGAAAAGCGCTTGATTAATTGAAAAGCCGGCAACATTAAATGTAAACAAATCTGATTTTATCATTTTATGTGTTTATTCTAATAGCACTATATTCCTTGTTTTCCTTCAATTTTGGTTAGTTAATACACAAAGTCACAGTACAGTATTTTATAGTTAAAATTAAATTACATTAATTTCACGGATGGAAATTACTTGTCTTGTACACACATACAAGAAATGACATCCTGTTATTTTTTGTGCATTTTTAACCACTTTTATTGAAGTTCGCTTATTGAAGATGGTATGAATAACAATTTCAATAATTTTTCTTCATACCATCAGAGAAGAAGCATTAAAGTAAAAAAAAAAGAGTATCAAGTTTATGTTTAATATCTGAGATGCTATTTTAATATTTTGATTTTGAAAAAATTGCCAGTTTACACATTTAGGGACCTTTAATCTCGTTTTTTTTCAAATTTTCAATGTTAAAAAAAATTAAATGTAAAAAATTTCAATGTAAAAATATTCTCTATGCACAAAATGAGAGTAATTAATTTTTCTTTTCTATTACACTGATGACACCTCGAATTCACAAATAAGTATTTTGTGGAAGAATAAGCCCTATTTTAAAAAAAAAAAAATTCAAAAATGCTATAATTTTTCAAATTGCTCCATGCGCATAGAGTTTCTTCCGATTTTTACCAAATTTCTCAGAATTTGGAACTTTAGTGTTTGCGACAAAACTGCGCATCCTTCTTTAAAACCACAAATTTTTTCCAAATTTATAGACCCTGAAATATAGCAAAAACATAAAGACAAAATATAACAGGCAGATTAAAAAAAAATAATAACAATTTATGACTTACTTTTTAATCATACAAAAAAATCAAGCACAATTATGTTTATATATATACGGTAAAAGTCTATTAAAAAAAATTAAGGTTTAAAAAAAAATTAAGGTTGATTTGGAATGCGTATGGAGCATCTTGAAAAATGCTAGTATTTTTGAAATTTTTTTTGAAAACAACCGTTAATCCGGAAAAAATTCCTTATTTTGAATTTTAAGAGTTTCCAGTGTAGTAAAAAATAATACAAACTATTCTCATTTTGTTTATAGAGTTAAAAACTGAAAGTTTAAAAAATCGAGGATGAATACTTGTTCCCTTAAGACGTATGCAAACATTAAAGACATTATTGTACTCTCTGAAAAAAATGAATTTGATCCCTATGACATCCTTTGTATTAAAGCTACTTGAGTTATCTTTAAAAATTATATATATATATATATATATATATATATATATATATATATATATATATATATATATATATATATATATAATATATATATATATATATATATATATATATATATATATATATATATGTATATATATATATATATATATGTATATATATATATATATATGTATGTATATATATATGTATGTATATATATATATATATGTATATATATATATATATATATATATATATATATATATATATATATATATATATATATATATATATATATATATATATATATATATATATATATATATATATATATATATATATGTGTGTGTGTGTGTGTGTGTGTGTGTGTATAAAAGACGTGTCTATGTACATAAGTTTTAGTAATCTGGCGACACAGCATCAGAGTTCTTTGCTATAAAAATACACACACACACATATATATATATATATATATATATATATATTTAATTATTTATTTATTTATTTATTTATTTATTTATTTATTTTCAAATGTGGAGGGACTTCGTGCGATTCGCCATTTGTTAGTAACTAGCTGGCTACTTTATTATGGGAGCACCATTTAGGTGAGCCAGCATTGCTCCCTATGAGGGGTAAACACGGTAACGACCAAGCCTTATTCGGGATTTGAAACAAAGTCTACAGCGTGTAAGCTCACGATGCTAACCACAATACCATGTAAACGGGTGCTATCAAAATCTATATATATAAAAATTCCGTGACTGACTGATATATAACGCACAGACCAAACCGCTGGACCTATAGGGCTGAAATTTTGCAAGGTGATTCTTCTTATAGTGCAGGGTGCACTAAGAACATTTTTGAAAAATTCTTCTTAGATTTTTTAAAATTTAATTTTTAAGCTGTTTTAGCAATAATCTTTAAAGTTTGCATTTAAAATAATAATTTGAGGGTTAGAAAATTTACATCGCGAGACAGAACATGAAAATTCCTTTAAAATGAAACATTTTTCCAATCTTTACCTCCATTTTCTGATTTTTGGTGAATTTTTAAAGATTAATTTTTAGAATTTAATTTATTAAATGTTGATCACATGATTTCTGTTTATGGTATTTAAATTAATTTATCGTCACGTGCATAACAACGAAATAGACAAAAAAATATTTTTTTTCTTGCTAAATGCGGCAGACGATTGGACAATATCCAAACAAATATCAAAACACAGTAAAAGATATGTTCCTCAAACTGTCTTTGTCTCATTATTAACTGTAGTATGTTCTATTAGATTTAATTTGAATATTATCTTCTGCATTATTTTGTCTATAAAAATATCCGTTACTACTTTTTACATCAGTTTGATACATTGATCGCTGTATTTATTATAAATATATTTATACATATTTTTGGCATTGATTGCATACATTGACCGTTGTATTTAATTTGAATGTACTCTATAGAGAAGTACGGCTTTTCAGCTAGTATAGTATGTACTTATAACTACAAATTTTTATTCCAAATTCTACTTTTTTTAAAACGTGGGACATCAATTTATTGACTCTTTTTTCTCTAGGACAGAAATTTCAACTGCAGGATGTCCCTCAGATAAATTCTGTTCCGTGCTTTGCACATATATTTTTAAGAGCTGCTCACATGTGCTTGTATGAGTAATGCAAATTCTAGCAATCTTTGAATGTCAGTGGGCATAGCGTATTCCTTTTCCTGGAAGGAGATTCCGCTTTAACACGCAATTTAATAACTAACACACACACACACACACACACATATATATATATATATATATATATATATATATATATATATATATATATATATATATGTATGTATGTATGTATGTATATATATATATATATATATATATATATATATGTATATATATATATATATATATATATATGTATGTATGTATGTATGTATATATATATATATATATATATATGTATATATATATATATATATATATATGTATTTATATATATATATATATATATATATATATATATATATATATATATATATATATATATATATGTATGTGTGTATATTATAGTATATATGTATGTATGAGTGGTAATGCTATCCGAATTACATCTTTTTCTGAATCCTAATCTCTGCTTTCTGGATCAAACTGATGACTCATGGAAGAGGGGGTTCACTGAAAATTATACACATTATCGAAAAATCACCTAAGATTATTTGTAAACCAAACAGTGAATACGTATTAGTTAAATTAAACCTGTTAAAATTAGGACATAGTTATTCTATTCACCATAATCCTTTTACAAACAATTTTTCCACTCTTGTTCCAACTCGGCATGATGCATAATATCCTTACCTATATCAAGATTGATAGCAAGTTTTGATGAACTTGCCGGGATTTCAACATCCTGCTTAGGTTTGAGAATTGTCTTCAACAATAGAGGGATTAGTCTCTTAAGATGGGAAAATGCGGTAACTAAAACATTTAACTATTGTTTCCTGCTCGAGTTCCTGTCACACAGATATTGACCATGACATTTTGTCACTAATAGTAACAGATTTTGCAACAGTTGTTACGTACTCCGTTATTAAGTTTTTTGACCAGAAAAGGCAGTGCACATCGTGAGCTTGGTTTCGTTGGCTTGGTTGAGAGCGTTACGTTCATATTTTTGGTACCCGAGGGCTCATTAGACCTTTACCTACTGCTTAAAGCCAATTCCGACTGGCTACGGTCATCCATACCAATAGTGGTACACCCATGCCAATAGTGGGTGAGAAAGAAATTTTACTCTTTGGGGCAGTTTTTTTAATGCAAATAATATTTTAAAATGTAAATAATTATACTCGAACCCACAGACTCTGATACTAAAACCCAGTGTCCTAGCCATTTGGCCATTATCCGGCTGCACATCGTAAGTATAGGAGCTTGAATGTTTGGACGCTTTCTTTTTCCTAGAGTTAGAGTGCGGATGTGGTGTTGAGTGGTATGAAAATTTTACAATTGAGTGTTCTTCAGTCATTATACTATGGAATGCAAGATTATCAAGACATTTCTTTTTTGATTTTTGATTTTCAAATTGAAACTAGAAATCCACTTTCTGAATATTCAAGAGGCCATATAAGCATTTTTGCTTCACCCCCATTGGGGGGTGAAGAAAAGATCCCAGATCACCCCCATTGGGGGGAGATCTGGGATTTGCCCTAAAATCCCAGATTTTAGGGCAACGTGGACAATTAGATTTTCCTATAATAAGTAGTTGCTCCTTCTCACCATTTGTCCTACAGTAAATCCTGATCCCCAATTGCTCCTTTGGTAGCTTAGCAACGCTGCATCTCTATTTTTCAAAGACTAATGACTTCTTAGGAAACAACCTAAAAAACAATTCGTACTCATCCACATCAGCGTACTTTCCTTGCAAAATAGTCTCTTATTAAGTATCTAATTGATAATTAGTTTTGCCAAATTATTCGCTTCTGACATATACTTAGTTGTTGCAGTTCACTGCAGTTCAGTTAAATGTTAAATGTAGATAGAGTAAAAAGGGTGAAATAAACAAAAAAATATTAAAAAAATTTCAGGTAGTCTCTTATATCGAAACTACCTCGACTTTTTTTATTAACGTATTATTACTTATCGCTGCTTACCTGTTTTGTATGTGTATATGTATGTATGTTAAGGTGGAGTGAAAAAGGCAAAAAAAAAAGTATTTTCTTAATTTTAATATTTCCTGACTTAACAAATGGTTCTGTTTGGCAAAAAAGACGCTGCAAAAAATTCCCAGAGCAATCAGTTATCGTCTTCAGGTTCCACACAGGTGGTCAAAGAAATGAATATTAACGTAAAAAGTAACAAAATAAATTTCTTTTATTTAATTTTAATGTTTACAATAGTTTTATTTTCTGGCTGAAAAACAGTTATAATTATAAAAAAAGAAACAGGAAAACATTGTCTTTTAAAAAAATATCACTAACCTGCAATTTACTTTAATCAGTCTTCAATTTTGGATTTCACATGAGAGCCAAAATAATTATCTTTGGTGCCAAACTTTGGAATTTCCTTTCATGACATGATCCTACTGCGAATGTATCCATCCCTGGCTTCTGCTCCACATGTTACCAATGATGCTTGTGTTAGCTAGCACACATGCTTCTCTACTGCTTAAGAATGGAAAGGGAGCTTCTCTATTTCAAATTGTGAACCGTTTCTGATCATACTTGCTATGGCTTCGTCACTGAGGTTAATGGTAGCTGGTGATTCAAAAGTATTGTTCCAGTTAATCATATCAAAATATTCCTCTGCTTCGAAATTTAAATTTGGAAGATCAAACTGGCGTATTTTCCCCTTCCAGTCAGTTTTTCTTGCTTTCAGTATTATCTGAGGCCAAGTTCTCGAATACGTGATCGTTCATCTAATAGCTTTGCCAACAGAATGTTTTCAGAGTGAGCAAAATAAGAGTTCCTCTGAATAACTTTGGGAACGATTGACTTAAAATCTTCTGGCAAGAATGAGCTTATTTTTATCATTCCAATCAGGTGACGTGCTCCATGAATAGCTCTTGGGTTTTCTTTATTTCAAACCAGGATGGTACGTAAATTTCCATGGCATATTTTACTAGGAGCTTAAGTATTCTGTTGGTTCGGCAGTCCACACATATAAGCGCATAATTATGTTGGTTGCAGTGAGCCATCTTGAATGAGACATCGGTCCTGGACTTCTGTTCGCTAAATCTGGAAGGCACTCCCTCGAGGATACTGCCCTAGAAATATCGAAAAGGTATTTTTGGTTGGCACTCAGGTCATTTTTATCAATTTCAGGCAGAGCAACTGGAATAGAAACAAAACTTGTCATAGCAAGGGTGTCACACGTCTGCAGAGATTTTCCCATTGTCCCGGGGCCAGGGGATGACCGAATGGCTAAGGCGCTGGCATTCGGATCTGATCCTGTGGGTTCGAGTCACATTTTTGGTATGGATGTTTGTAACCGTTCGGAATCGTCTTTCAACTGTAGGTCCCGGTCTAATAAGCCCTCGTGTAGCAAACAGTTAACCGTAGCTCTCCAAACCAAATCAAACCAATCCTATTGTTCCGGAAAATTGATGTGGCCCAGATCTCTTTCCGTCAATCTCCTGGAAAAGGTGGCGAAGAGGTAGTTCATTAGTATGCAATAAGCATACAAACCAGTGCAATTTATGGCCAACAAAGATTTCAAGCTGTCTAACTGCACGATTTTCTTTCCCAACGTTGACGTTCGCTCCATCACCCCCAACGGCAACCAGCTCTGAAAGTGTAATACCTTTCTGTGTAACGAAGTTGATGGTGTTTTGTATAATATCCGCACTAGACCCAGAATCCGGAGTCACATGTCCTATATAAACAGAACCAGGTTGACAAAAAAACAATATGCTCTTTCGCAGCTATAGTCCTATATAAATAACTTCCCTTCTTTTCTTGCACTATAGTTTTGTCCTTTCTTCCATCGAAGTAGATGGCGTACAAAAACTGTGTTACTTGTGCAGAAATAAGCTGTGATCGTACTTTTCGACGTTCTCTCCTGAGCTTACTTCTGTCAATGTACGAAATGCCATTTCTAACACTGACATTTGACAATAAATGTTAATTCTAATATTAATTATTAAATAATGATTAATATCAAATATTAATTAATATTAATTTACAAATTAATTAATTATTCAATTAATTAATTGTTATTATTTTGATAAAAATGCATTGAAAACTTTAAAAAAACAATACAAATATTCACTTGAGGTGTGGAACCTCAAGATTGCAACATTTTGAGCTGAAATTTGGAGAAAATTTACTCCAGCCAGTTTCACACCAAATAATTACTCAGGCAATGTCAATTTCTAGAAAAAAGTTTTTTCGCTCCACCCTAATGTATGTGTCATGTATATATGTATCTATATATATGTATGTATGTATATATATACATATATGTATGTCAAAATTTTAACGCATTTTGGAACAGTTCGTTTAACTGTTCACTGCTTGTCGAACCGATGCAGACTGGGTGTGGCACGCTGCCGAAATTATAACTCGCGAGGACGGTTAGACAGACGGTTTTAGCGGCTGAAATTTTGATCTCCGAAGGACCGTTATGGAAGAACGTAATCCTACGTTAAAAGAGTTAAGAGACAATTTATAAGAGAATCGTGTATAAATTATGTGAAAAATGGATCATTGAATCATAAGTCACAAAAACGAAAAAAGCGTCGCAAGCTGCATATAGGTTATAGGTTATTTTTCTAAATTTTTGCTATAGGTATAAATCTCCAAGAAAAGGGAGAATTTTGAAATTTAGGAATTCAGTCCGTTCCAGCACTCACTTCTCGTGAGTAAATGTACACAAAAGTGTGTATAACAGATATTCTCATTGATCTATGGACTGTTCAATGTTCCCGATGTCTAAATCGGTTGTTCGCATGTGTGTCTTTAAAGTAAAACTATGGGTTGTTTGCGTATTTGACTAAGAATATGTATTTCAGCAAGTTTTATCTTCATTTGATTAACAAGTAATGATTTTGATGTCCAAAATACTAAAATATTGCAGCTGCGAATATGCAATAGAAATAATGGGGGGTTTTACTAATGATATACAGTCACTGCAGTGATGCATGTTCTTAAATTTACGTAACGTCTATTGAATTCTAAGAATAGTGGACGAGGAAAATTGCATTCATGTGGGAGACAAAGCAAGTACTTTTATCTAGTGAGACACGCTATAAAGCATGGTATTTTATTTCAAGGTAAGCGAATTCGCATAAAATTAGCCAGCATTGCACATTTGGTACAATTCTGACGTAAAGTATAATTTTAACTATTTAAGCAAAGTAAAAAGAAAAGACATCGCTTTTTTAATGTCATTGAACAGAGTATTACATAACGAAATTTATACTTTGCAGAAAAAAATAACTTTCCTTTCTAGTCATATGACGGCGATTGCGGGCAGAAAGTGCATAGTTTCATGTCAGCAGTAGAAATGACTTTTGATGCTTAAGTAATTATTAGGATGGGTCGAAAAAAATAAATATTTTTTTTTCGGAACGCTTTAGTGCGGAAAAGTTGCCTATTGTAAAAAGAAGAAAAACGGCACACAAAAAATTAAAATCGGTTAACATCTTCCATTCACGCATCGAACTTGAAGTTTATAAAAAATTGCAAAAATCATGATGTTTTTTAAAATTTTTTTCTGTTTGTTAAAACTTTTAAAATAAACATGCTTTAGTTTTTTTATGCTTGTTTTATGGGTTAAATAACTAAATAAATTAAATTTTGATCAATAATCTATTTTTTTCCGTTCGCGCAACGTCTTAGAAAAAACTGAAATTTATCAATATTTTGCAATTTTCACTGTGCAACTCTTCGTTCGTTTTGCTAGAACAAAACGCACCAGAACTCACTTGAAATAGGATGAACTCATTTAAACTCAATTGAAGTCAATTCACACCTACTGAGGAACCTTGGGGTCTTTTCTTTGACGGACAAAAAGATTCACTGAAAAATAGAATGCCAAGTAATTTCGCACTGAATGGGAAAAAAGAACACTATTCTCTTATTCAGGAACCTGGATCAACTTATATTGAACATGTATCTCCTTCCCCGAGTCTATCAAATGATGTAACTCATAGCATTATTTCTCGTTTCTCTGAACTATCAATATCACTAGAAAAACTATAAGTAGTAGGGTGTAATGGCAATGTAACCAACTCTGGATGGAAGAACGGTGTCATCCACAGACTAGAAAATCATGTAGGACGCCCGCTACAGTGGTGCATATGCCTCCTGCATTTTAATCAGCTTCCTTTTCGCCACATTTTCCAACATATTGACGGTCAAACTGCAGGACCCAATTATTTTAATGGGCCGATCGGGCAGCAGCTCACTTGTTGTGAAAAACTCCCTGTGGTTCATTATGAACCCATAGAATGTTCGATTCCTGATATAGACAGGAATTTGTTGAGCAAAGACCAACAGTATTTGTTTGACATTTCAAATGCATTCACCTTGGGACAATGTCCAGAAGACTTGGCAAATAGGGACCCTGTCCTTTGTCCCATACCAGATGGCTAACTGCGGCAAACCGAGTCCTTAGGTTTTATATAAGTTCATCAGATCCCTCCAGAAACTTAAAAGAAATAGTTGGCTTCATCTTGAAATCATATATAGCAATGTGGTTTAGCATAAAAAAGAACAAATATTTTACTGACGGACCAAAACATGTTTTTCAAGCAATCCAAACATCACGGTTTTTATCTGACGAATTACTTCAAGTTGTCGATCCAGTAATTCAACGAAATGCATTCTTTGCGCACCCAGAGAATGTTCTGTTGGCAATGCTTGTTGAGAAAACATATTCTGAATATGTTGAAGAGAACATATTCGGGAGCTTGGTTACAGAAGGATCTTAAAAGCAAGACAAACAGTCCCAAATATAGAGACTGATAGAAATTTCGTACTACCAAAGATAAACTTTCAAGCTTCCGATTACGTTGAAATTATTAATTGGAATTCTTGTGTGGTGTATCCTCCCCCAATGGTGCGGAACCTAAGTGAGGATGATATTAAATAATTCATCAATTTTGATACTATGCCAATGAGAGAAGTACTAAAGTTTCCCGGTCACACCCAGGCTGTGGAGAGGTGTGTCAAAATTGTGACAAAGGCCTCGAATAAAGTATGTGGACATGAAGCTAGAGATGGCTATATCCGAGCAACACTGGAGTCTAGATCTGTTATGCATCATTTCTCCAAAAAATCAGACGTTAAATATGTATAGATATAAAAAAGAAAAAGTAAAAAACCGAGTAAGCCAAATAATCCTACTCTATGGAAAATTTTTGTAAATAGATGTAAATATAATGTAAACACCACACCCATTTATTAGATGGTTGGTTGGGTAGGTTTTTTATTTATTTATTTACTTATTTTTTTTATTTTTTATTTTTTTATGCGGAGGCACTTGTCACGAAGACATTCATCTATAATTCACCGCAGTTTTGCTGGCCACTTTATTATGGGGGCGCCATATAGGCGGACCAGCATTGCCCCCTCTGAAGGGACGACACAAACGGAGGCATTTTAGTGGCGCTTCGCCAGGATTCGATCTGAGTCCTCAGCACCGAAAACCAGCGCGCTGTACCACAAACCCGCCACAGCCCTTAGGTTGGGTAGGTTGTGGGTGGAACTCGACGTGCAACCATCTCCGCGTGGTGAGTTCTGGGTCGTTTTGTTCTAGCAAATCGAGCGAAGAGTTGCACAGTGAAAATTGCGAAAAATTGTAAATTTCTGTTTTTTCAAAGACGTTGCGCGCACAGAAAAAATTAGATTTATGACCAGAATTTAATTTATTTAGGTCATTTAAACCATACAACAAGCATAAAAAGCTAAAGCATATTTATTTTCAAAGTTTTAACTAACAGAAAAAAATTGCAAAAATATCGTGATTTGTGCAATTTTTCATAAACTTCAAGTACGCGCTAATGGAACCAATTTTAATTTTTTGTATTTAATTTTTTGTTAAACCGATTTTAATTTTTTGTATTCCGTTTTTCTTCTTATTACAATAGGCAACTTTTCCGCACTAAAGCGTTTCGGAAAAAAATATTTATTTTTTTCGACCCACCCTAGTAATTATTAATACTTTTGTGTCTTTCTACTTGCCTTAATAGTAGGAAATGTTAGGGTCTCACCATGATAAATTTCCTTCACATGATCTGGTAATTTGCAGATATTTTCCCCTGTCTCCTGAAAAGATTTGGTGAAGGAATTAAGAAATTAGTGACATGTTTGGAAATTAGGGAAAATGTATATATAGTGGTACCTTGAGAGTGACTAGTTAAATTCGTTCCGTGACGGAGCTCGTAACTCGAAATACTCGGATGTTAAATCAATTTTCCCCATTGAAATGAATTCAAATGTCATTAATCCGTTTCGCCATCCTTCCAAACTCCTGAATTTTTTTTATCGTTTTAAGGGGGCACAGGACCTTGATTCTCGACGAGATGACTATAAATATGGTCTGATTCTAACCACAAAATCTCAAATACAGAATAAATTTTCTTTCTGTATACATCTAAAGTACATATCTTTAACTATGTCATATATGAAAAGGGAAATTATAAATACAGTAACCACTGCTTACAGTGATCAGTGGTTATAAGAATCAACCGTTTATAAGTATCAATATCGCAAAAACAAAAACAAATGTATTATTTCCATGTTAAAATTTTCGCTTTAAGAATCAATCCACCGGTTTTAAGAATCAGTTTACACTCTTCGCTTTCATTTTTCAAAAAAAGCCACTTAAACCCTCAAAAGGCACGAAGTTCTTTCTTTATTTTTTTAAAGAAAGAGTGATAAGATGGGATGGAATATAGTTGTAAAATACATCCCTTTCTTTGTTAGACATAACATAATAGTTTCCCCTTAAACGCTTTAGCTAAACACTGTCCGATTAGCTTGACCCAGGGGTATCCTACCCGTCCGGATCCGATTTCACTTTTCTCCATTGACAAACAAAGACAGGGACTCTTTTTCCCACCTCCCACATCCTGGTTGCTGCTTCCTGGACCCTGAAACACATAAATCTTCGGCAATGTGTCCACTATCATTTAGGCAAACGTGACATTAGTAGATTCAGCATGTTATCAAACCCTGAAACGTAAGCTAGAAGGTGAATCTTCGTCTGAGACTATTGGTATCGAAAGAGGTATAAACAGCCTCCTGAAAACTTCATTACGTGAAACTACCATAGAAAACTTTTTCTTGCACCCTTCCTGTAGTTGAAATGTTGAACTGTTGAGCAGGTATGTTGTAAAAAATATGGGATTTTTTCTTTTCTTATTATAATCATGTATATCTATTTATAGGTCTAGAAATTAAGTTTTATTTTTTAAATTATAAAGAATAATTTTAATAAAAGATAATTAACGTAAATTAAAGAGCATTTTATGGTAAATTATCTCATATATGTATATATAGGTGTGTGTGTGCCTGTCCAAAAACCTAAATTTTGGCTATAAGAATCAACCGCTTATAAGAATCAAAAACAGTAATAACAAACGTGATTCTTATAAGCGGAAATCACTGTATATAAATAATTTTCAAATTAGCAGTTTAGAATTTTATATGATTTACTGGTGATTAAAATTCATAAAGTGCTGTACGCATCATGAAATTGAGATATATGCTTACAGAAGCTAATAGTGAGCATACATTGTAAAATATTTACCTGTAATGAGAACCAAATAAATTTTAATAAATATTATTTAAATTAAAAATTGAGCATCCCACATAAAAAAGTATTCCAGAAATGCACATTTTTTTTTGGTTTTAAAATGTAGAGTACCACGAAATATACAAATGAGTGTAGTTCTATCAGTTTCCTATTGATAGTTTAAAAGTAATGCTGCACACAAACTCAAATTAGTAGTTAATCATATAAAATTCAAATCTGCTAATTTGAAAATTATTTATAGATTTATAATTTCCATTTTTATATATGACATATTAAAATGTATGATATCTATAAAGAAAGAAAATTTCTTTTTCTAATATTATTTGAGTTTTTGAGGTTAGAATAAGACCATAATTAATCGTAGAGCTTCAAGGTCCTGTGCCCCCTTACATAAGAAAAATGCATCTATAAATAACATGTATTGTATAAAAAAACAGTACAATATACTGTACTTCAATAGACTGGTTTTATTAAGTACTAGCTGAAAACTCGCACTTCGCTACGGAGTACATTCAAATTAAATACAACGTTCAATGTACTCAATTAATGCCAAAAAATATAAATATATATAGTTATAGTAAATACGACGATCATTGTATACAATTGATGTAAAAAAAAAACATAAAAAAATCGTAAGGGATATTTTTATAGACAAAATAATGTTCAATCGTCTGCCGCATTAGCAAGAAAAAAATATTTTTTTGTCTATTTAGTTTTTATGCACATGACGATAAATTTATTTAAAGTACCAGAAAAAGAAATCACGTGATCAGCATTTAATAAATTAAATTCTAAAAAATTAATTTTAAAAATTCACCAAAAATCAGAAAAGGGAGGTAAAGATTCGAAAAAGATTTCATTTTGAAGGAATTTTTATGATCTTTCTCGTGATATAAATTTTGTAACCCTCAAATTATTATTTTAAATGCAAACTTAAAAAAAGTTACAAAAACAGCTTAAAAATTTAATTTCAAAAAATCTAAGAAGAATATTTCAAAAATCTTTTTTAGTGCACCCCTATACTATAAGAAGAATCGCCATGCAAAATATCAGCCCTTTAGGTCCAGCGGTTTGGTCTGTGCGTTGTATGTCAGTCAGTGACTGAGTCAGTTACGGAACTGTTTTATATATATAGATAAAAAAATCGTAAGTGATATTTATTTTTTTGGGATAATATCCAATCGTCTCTGCATTAGAAAGAAAAAAATAATTTTTTTGTCTATTTAGTTGTTATGCACGTGACGATAAATTTATTTCAAGTACCAGAAAAAGAAATCACGTGATCAGCATTTAATAAATTAAATTCTAAAAATTAATCTTTAAAAATTCGCCAAAAATCAGAAAATCGACGTAAAGATAATGTACAATATTTACTATAGAGGTCAGACGACTTGAAGATGCTAACGGAGATGAAGGAGAAAGGATAAACTTAATAATTTAGTCTTATTCGCTGATTTTTGCCCTTTTCGCTACACTTTCCTCACTTTCCTCTGCAGGGATTAAAACTTGTCCAATGAGGTCTGTTTCACCCCCCACCCCCTTCAGAATGTTTTCGAAATGAGAGGTTGGACGCGGTTCGGTTTCGGGGGACTATTCAAGTGTGGGCAGAGCAATCTGCCCCGTGTGATAATTGTTGAGAGTAGGGCCTGTTTACATAGAAGCCATCAACGTCAGCGTTTACTCGTATTGACATATTTTAATCCAATCACAGACCTTAATAATTTCGGGGATAATCGTTTGGAGGTTTGTAATTGGTTAACGCTGACACTGACGGATTCTATGTGAACGGCCCATAATCTCTCGGTTTAATACTGGAAAGTAGTCTTAGAACAATGTTTAGAATAATTGTACATAAACGTTGTAAATATTATATGATTATCGTGTACTCATTTAACCAGAACGTTCGCTCCGCAATCTATCTGTGGGGTGTCCGAGCTGGTTCGTAACCTGAATTTTAGCTCCTAACACAGAGAAAATATCGGCAGAGAGACTACTCGTATCTCAAAAAACTCGGGACACTCTTAAGTCGAGATACCACTGTATGAATTACGTGTGTAAGAACTTAGATCTTTACCTGATATTTCTATTCCAATACTTAACGAATATATATATATATATATATATATATATATATATACACTGAAGTGCCACTGAATTAGGGATAGCAAAGCCTATGCAAATTGTGTAGCGCTGCGCATCATGTATGCGCAAGTGAGGGCGCTGTAGTAACTACATATATAGCGCGTACTGTGGTTGTTCTGAATTAGTTGTTGGAATTGCCAGTATGGGTAAACTGCCTGATTTAGACGCCTTCGATCGCGGACAAATCGTAGGTGCGCGACGCATGGGCCATGCAATTTACGAAATCGTCAGACAGTATACCAAGAGTACATGGATGGTGGGAAAAATACTAGCGATCGGGCAAACTGCAAAGGACAATTAGCCTTGACAGTGCGTGGTGAGAGACGGCTCATGCGTATTGTACGTAGCCAGCGAAGCCAAACATTAGCTCAAATTACCACCCAGTTTAATGATGCTGTCAGTCGTACAGTCAGTAAACGGACTGTGCAACGCTCGCTTCACAATATGGGCTTCGGGTGCCGTCGACCTACGAGAGTACCATTGCTCTATCCTCGCCATCGGGCTGCACGTCTTGCCTGGGCAAGAGAGCACAAAGACTGGAGTGTAGAGTACTGGAAACAAGTAGCATGGAGTGATGAGTCTCGATTCCGACTACTTAACGCGGACGGGAAGCTGAGAATATGGCGTCAGGCTCATGAAGCCATGGATCCTGCATGCCTGTCTGGAACTGTACAAGGACATGGTGGCTCAATCATGGTCTGGGGTGTTTTTTCGTGGCACAGTTTGGGATCTTTGGTTCGTGTACCAACCTCCTTCAATACAATTAGGTATGTAGAGTTGCTGGGTGATCACCTCCATCCGTTTATGCTGTTTTGTTATCCGCACGGTAATGGAGTTTTCCAGCAAGACAACTGTACCTCTCACAAGTCCCGGTTGGCTACTGGCTGGTTGGATCAGCATTCCTCTGACTTCTATGTCATGAATTGGCCACCTAGAAGCCCAGACTTAAATCCTATTGAGCATCTTTGGGATGTTTTGGAACAAGGCGTGAAAGGCCATCACACAGCACCAAAGAACCTCACTGAATTATGGACAGCTTTAGCCAATATTTGGCAAGCCATTCCCGTGGAACGTTTCCAGAAACTTGTTGAATCCATGCCTCGTCGTGTGGCAGCCATTATCAAGGCCAGAGGAGGCCCAACTCGTTACTAGGTAGGTATCCCTAATTCTGTGGCACTTCAGTGTATGTATGTTTCGGTGCTGAGGATGCTCATATCGAATCCCGGCGTAGCGCCACGAAAAATGCCTCCGTTTCTGTCGTCCTTTCATAGGGGGTAATGCTGTCCATATGGTGCCATAATAAAATGGACAGTAAACTGCAGTTTAGTATAGACAATCGTTTGACAACAACTGACACCGCTCCATATGTATATATATGGAATGATCGAACATATTTTATAAAGGGCAATATGTTTATAACCCCACTATCTCATTCGTTAAATCCACTTCGAAAAAAGGGAACCATCGTAATATCCAGAGGCTACTTCTCTGGTGAAGTTTTAATTGCCTAGTTCTTCTTTAGAAATTAGGGTTTTTCTTTAAAAATATTTTGAATATTTTAGATATTGCATATATGGATTTTAAATTAGCCTTTTGTATTGCTATTTGCACATTGCATCAGATTTGCAAACACAATTTTCCTCTGATAAATTTCTGAATTCATATAGAGTCCTTCTCTTTCCTGTTCCAAGATCTAGTTCATGGTGATGCTTGTACTATAAGATTTTAGCGTAGTGTCTGCTTACACCACTCTGACGGGAATTTCTAGTCTGAGCTTTGAATTTTAAAATTTTGAAGAGACAGGCTGGAAAAAAAAACCTTCACAATTTCCTTTTTTCCACCAGGACATCCCATGAATTAGGAAGGAAGTGAAAATCTCACATCTTTCCCATGTTCAGCGGAAATATTTCCCTAAACTTTTGGCTTATACCTTGATATCGACACTCATCTAAAACTGGTATGATAATATAAACTTTAAAACGGGGAGGGAAGTTGAAAGCAAACTATCCTTTACAGCGATATCGAAGCCAATGAATAACAGTGAAACGTGAATTTGGAATTCAAAAGCACTCTGAATAGTCCAGAGCATATTTTAGTTTATCTGAGCTGTAAAAAAGACGCATTTATGCGGGAATATTGGGACTGTGATTCTGTAATGCGTGGGGTAGTAGTATGACGTTGAGGACAATTTCGAAGCCATTGAATGACGGTGAAATATGAATTTGAAGTTCAGCAAACCCTTGTTAAAGCTGGTGTGTGCTAACTTTATTGGATTTGCTCACCTCAATATTAACCTATGGAAAAATGTGTCCAAGGTTTGCCGACTTGGATTGAAAGATTTTTTTTTTAATTGTACTCCTTAATATAGAAAAAAATTTAACAACTTGGGGCAGTTTTTTAATGCAAATAATCTTTTAAAATTTAAATAATTCTGGGAAACAAATCTAGTAAAGTGTGTTTTAAACTTCTTAAAACACACTATACTAGATTTGTTCCCAGAAGTCTTCCTTTTCTTTGGTGGTTCCTTTGGTGGAAGAAATTTATAAAATGAATCCTGTTGAAAGGTGCACAAAAGCTCAGGCTATCTCAAAATACCCTTTTTATTGGATTATCAGTATTTATGTAGCTGTAAATAGTAGGCAAATTTTCTCCATGGGTTAACATTGAGGTTAGTGAATCCTGTAGGGTTATTACACAGCAGTTTTATGTCGTTCAGGACTTTTTATTTAATCTAAATATTAAACATACAGCTATTAAGGCAATATTAGTCTGAATTATCATTCCAGTATTATTGTTGATTAAAAATTCAGGAATAATATTGAAGAATTATATTGAAGATGGACAGTAATTTCGAAGCCAATGAATAATAGCAAAACAAGAATATGGTGAGGATACCAGTTTTTAAAGCCTCCTGATCTTTTAAGGTCATCTAAACGGTAAAATGAACTAAGATATGGAGATAAATCGAGACTGTCATACCTTAACATTTTCCTTTCAGGGCGGGATAGCATGTATCCCAAGAATATGGGCCCAAGAATATGCCCCCTAAAATTAATAATATATATATATATATATATATATATATATATATATATATATATATATATATATATATATATATATATATATATATATATATATATATATATATATATAAGACAACGTTGAAATTGAAAAACCAGTATAAGCTCTAAAACTACTTGCAGCCAGGAACAAGAAACATGAAAAGATAAGAATTAAATAGGTTTTAAACAGCATCTCTTCATCAGCGGTGCCGATACTGTCTAAAAACTAATGGATTGTTTCTGATAAGTATGATCTATCAAATATACTTAGACACCGTACAATCCATAGAACCGTACAATCCAAGAAACAGAAGAATTGAATAAATAGTTGATTAATCATAGAAAACCAAGCCTGGCGCTAGACAAAGTGAATGTTAAGAGTAGGAAACCGAAAAAAGAGTGACGTCACAAACCTTGCAACCCTGAAGCTAATGAAAACACAGAAGCAGACTTACTATGGAGACTGTGTTATAGGACTAATAACGAAATTAAATTAGTGATGTTATTATTACTTAGAGTAATATATTATTATTTATTATTTAATATTATTTTTACTAAAGAATTTAATTATTATTATTTAATATTAATTTTTAGTTGTTATTTCCACAAATTATTCTTGTTTTATGTGTGTGTAACCTCTTTAATGGCCGTTCTTACAAAGGGGTATGAAATTTCCCGTTCTGAAGAGGAAATCGGAAATAGGGGCCCCGTAAGCTAAAGTTTAATATGCAAGGGATGACCAATGCGGCATGTCGTCGAAGGAAAATTTGGAAGCCGATGAGTGACAACGAAACAAGATTATGGAGTGCGATTACCGTTTCTCAATATATCGAATCTTTTAAAATACAAATACCAATCTTCGGACATTTAGAGAGGCGCCTGAGGACGCTTAGCAAAACTGGGGACTAGAGTTTCATGACGCGTTATGTTACTCGTGGGTATCGAGGGAATAGGAACCTAAGCAATGCCTCGAAGAAATTCGCTAGTAAATACTTTGTTTCGGTTAAAAAGGGTATAATCCGATGGACATACAGAATAAACCCTACTGGAATTGAATCTTAGAGAAATGTGGACAGACACAAAGGAAAACGCATAAAATTATGTCTTTTATTTAGATTCTAGCTTTAGCACTCGTAAGATTATTGGACAAAATATATTTTTGAACAATTCTAAATTATCGACATCATTTTAAGGGTATGGTGGATATTGCAAAACGGTTTTTGGAATTTTACCTCAGAGATATGAAATTTTTGCGTATATATTCATTAAAGTATAACTATATCAAACACCTTATAAAATTTTATAAATATTTAAATTTTTTTTTAATATTTTAAAAATTGAAATTTTTATTACGTTTTTTGAAAATTCTTGCTATCCAATTTTTAACTTTCCCCCTTAATTTTGTATTTATATTACCTATCAATCCATTTTGAATAGAGTTATGTATTACTTTGTGCTTTCGTTGAATAGTTAATTTTTAGTAAATATTTTTATGCTTGTACTCTGAATTTTCGGGAAATTTTTGTACTTTTCTACACTTAAGCTAAACTTTGATAATATGAATGATGTCGAAACCTGAAATGGATACATAACTTTATTTTTAAGTATTAGAGGAGTCTTTATTACAAATTTTATAAAACTTCGTTAGAAATTATGACGCAAGGAGCATTTCAAAAACTTGCAAATCTGAAAAATTACGCATTTTGAAAAAAAGCCATTTAAAAGGTATTTTTTTCAATCTACCTTTAATATTTACTTTTCTAAAGCCACCAAGTTTTCATTTTAATTTTTCTTACATATTTTGAATGCATTTTCCAATATTTACGTATTTTTAAAATATTAATAAACAACAAAAAAATTCCAATTTTTGTTCGACGTTCGGGAGTTTGAAAGTCCATCATCCCCTTAAAAGATATCTTTCACAACAGATTATTCGTAAAATGTTTTCTAATGTTTGACCAGTTCTCGGAAGCCCAAAGTTTCCTAAAGGATAGGTATTTCTCCTATATTACATGAAAGTTTAACATACAACTAAACCTATCTATAGTTAGGTGTATATCTACAAGTGCCGCCGCTAGAAAAAATTCTTATCTGTAGATAATCTTTCGTGTCATGTCTTTACCGCTAATGAGTAAGTTAGGAATATATTTGTAGTAAAAAAAATGTTTCTACGAATGACTGATAAAAAAGCGACGTTTGAAGGACAAATAACGTATAACCTACAAAAATATACATTCTTTGTCGCACTGATACTGATATTTGTAAATATTTCACGGCTATTTCGTATAAGTGACAAATAACTTGCGATTTACTGTCTTAAAATGCTAATGTTGTAATTTGAATACATTCAAATCACGTAAAAATGAAATAGAATATAAACAGATGTCCGCAGTTTATGTAAATATTGGCGTGGGGACTATTTAAAGAATAAGGAAAGGGTTTGAATTATAGCATGAAATGAAAAGAAAAAGTGTTTTGTTACATTTAGAATGTTTCCGCACGCTTATCTGAAAGTTTGTTTATTTGTATCGCCAATTTTTAATTGTTTCTCTCTTTTGATGTTTCGTTTCTTCTAATGAGTCTTTGTTTTGAAATGCCTGAATCAAAATAATGTATCTTGTTAGAAGTTTTTTTTTAATCGTTATTTATATATAGTTATACTCTAAAAATCAATAAAAGGTAAATAATTTTTTAGCGTAAATTTTGATAGTAAATTTTTAAAAAAATTTGAAAGCAAATTATATCATTCAATTTTTATAGATCAACTTTTATGGAGGCAATAAATTAAAATGTTCTTTATCGTTAGATATAAAACATCTAAACTGATATGGAATCAGACATTTATATCCAATTTGATATCACCGAAATCTAAAGTTCAATTAACTGGATTAAAAGAGATAAAGATATATATGCCATCCTATTCTTTTCTAAAGTACAAGGTGTAAAAAATAACTAGAATTTTTTTAGTCTAAATTTACATGGAAATAAGCAAGATTATTCCCCATGAATAGAATTTAAATTGGTATTCAATTTCCTAATTTTCAGGTTAAGTGTTATGTAAGAGACTGGTACAGTGATAGAAAAATTCCCTTAAAAGCTAAGTAAGAAATTTAAATTGACAAAGTCTTAGAAAATTGATTACAGATAATTCAGGGATAGTTTTGCTTTTTAAATGTTCTAACAATATCCATCATGTATAACGAGGTTAAAGGAGAAAAATCTTTCGAAATTAACAAAACTTTTTTATCCAATCTATACCATAATGCAAAACTTGAAAATAAAGGCGAGAAAAAATTTACCTGCAACAAGATATTTTTTGATAAAAATATTGTGACTTTACTAGTATTCTGAAGAGAGACGGCTTTAGAAAATAAAATACAAATTTTTTTCCGATACTTGTGTTGGTTAAATACTCTACAAGGATCACTTAATATTACAGAGTACTTTTTGTTAAGATCATTTGAAATTATTTTAATTTTACAAACTTATGAAGAGTACGATATTTAACATGAAAACTAATTTTAGCTGTAGCTTTATTAGCAAGTGCTCATCTTTTTATACATTTAGAGCAATATTTAGCCAAATCAGATAACTGCTAGAGAACTGCTAGATGAGGGAAATGTCTAAAAATTCAGTAATTAACAGTGCTCACAGTTTTAAATGAAATACTAACTAACCTGCAAATAATTTAAGCATAAATCCTTTTGTTTCTCTCCCCCCCCCCTCTCTCTCATATATTTATATATATATAGCAGCATATGAGACTATTTACATTATCGTATTTCAGTATGCAATTAAATATAAAATAAAAATTACATATTAGAAAACCAGATTTGTAAGCCTGACATTGAAATTGCGTATATTATTAAAATTGTTTACATTATTAGTTTCCTTTTAAACTCATTTTGAAATGTAAGTAGAAAAAAAAAGATTATATAGATCTTAGCATGTGAATTTGTTTACATTATCGTATTTCGGTATGCAATTAAATAAAAAAAATAAAATTATATATTAGAAAATTAGAATTGTAAGCCTAACTTTGAAATTCTTTAAACAATTAAAATTGCTTATGCAAATAAATAAAAAAGGAAAATTATATATTAGAAAATCAAATTTTTAAGCCTGTTTTGAAATTGTTTAAATTATTAAAATTGCTTATATTATTTGTTTCTTCTAAACATATTTTGTAAAGTAAGTAATAATGAAACCAGATTATATAGACAACAGCATGTGAAATTTTTTACATTATTGTATTTCGGTATACAATTAAATAAAAAATAAAAATGGTATATTAGAACATCAGTTTTGCAATCTTCATTTGAAAATGTTTACAGTATTTGTTTACTTTTAAATATATTTTGAAACGTGAGTAATAATAAAGCCAGTTTATACAGACAACTCCATGTGAAATTGTTTATATTATCGTATTTCGGTATGCAATTAAATAAAAATAAAAAAATATATATAGCGGAAAATCAGATTTGTGAGCCTGACTTTGAAATTCTTTACATTATTAAAATTGTTTACATTATTAGTTTACTTTTAAACTCGTTTTAAAAAGTAAGTGAAAAACAGTTTATATACACAAAAGCACGTTTTCATTATCGTATTTCGGTATAGAATTAAATAAAAAATAAAAATTATATATTAGAAAATCAGATTTGTAAGCTTGACTTTGAAATTGTTTAAATTATTAAAATTGTGTATATTATTTGTTTACTTCTAAACATATTTTGAAACCTAAGTAATCATAAAACCGGATTATAAAGACAATAGCACGTGAAATTGTTTATATTATCGTATTTCGGTATGCAATTTAATAAAAATAAAATTTATATATTAGAAAATCAGATTTGTTAGCCTGACTTTGAAATTGTTAACGTTATTACAATTGTATACAGAGGCTGTTCACACATTTTTTAGACGATGTATATTGTATTCACAAAACTAAATTACATAAAATTCTTGTGTTTTAAATGTTCTATTTGACATACCTTATTCTGAACTATCTTTCGACACCGCAATTTCCAGGATAATAATGCCTTTTGAAGTGTCAGAAGAGGTATTCTATCACATTCCTCCTGAACAGCTTTCCAAAGTCCTGTAAGGGTTTTGGGACGACGTTTGGATAATGCAGATTTTAAAAGTCCGAAAGCACAAAAATCCATAGGTGATACATCGGGAGATTCAGTAAGGATATCAGTGAAGGGTATGGCCTTAATACCAGTTTTTTGTTCCATTTCTTTTAGGAAATTTACAGTGGATTTTGATGTGTGACTGCTAGCTTTGTCCTGATGGAGTCTCACAGATTGATGGCACTGTGGGTAAAGCGATGGTATTTCATTCAGAAAAATTGGCGATAAAATATGTTCCTGATAGTATTTGGAGTTAATCTTGACATTTTTTTAACTCTCTTTATTTTTAACTTGCCATAAGAAAAACCAGCAACAGTCATGAATCCCTTAGAAAAACTTTCTATCGATTCTTTGAACCATGTACTTAAATTTTTTTCTCCCCTTTTATGATAATAAATGGCTCTTTTTCTGTTGCAATCATTTAAATACACCCATGATTCATCTATTGTGACAATTGTTTTCCATTTTTCTTTGGATAAGTGTTTCTCATATAGAATTCTGCAGCGTGTCCTGCGTTCGGCGATATGATTTGGAAGAAGACGGTGCACATTGCGTTTTTTCGCTTTCTTAAGATTTAAATCAACGTTTATCATTTTGTTTACAGTGGACACCGAGCATTTTCATGATTTTGCAACTGTCCTTTGACTAGGGGGATTTTCTTTTAACATTAAACAACGTACCTTTGCAATAGTCGAAGATGTCTGTTTTTTCCTTGGATACTTGTTTGGAATTTTTGACCCACTTGAGGCTCCAATTTGACTTTTTTTCCTTTCTTGTTGACGATATTACCTATTGACGCTTTAGATATCACAAAACCATGACTCTCACATCGTTTTTGGATAACGGAGTATGCAAATTTCTCTTCGGAAAGAGCATAAATGTAGCCTTCGAACCACTGCTTTGTTAAAAACGCCATTTTAAATAATTACAAAACTTTCAAGCCGCAGACGATAATTTTGACTTTTAAAAACATAGTACAATTGCAATTATTTCTTTTGAAGCAAACGATTTTTTATTACCGCTTACCAAAATCGTCTAAAAAATGTGCGAACAGCCTCTGTACATTATTAGTTTACTTTTAAATTCATTTTCAAAAGTAAGTAAAAAACAGTTTATGTAGACAAAAGCATGTGAAATTGTTTACATTATTGTATGTCGGTATGCAATTAAATAAAAATAAAAATTATACATTAGAAAATCAAATTTGTAATCTTGACTAGGAAATTGTTTAAACTATTCAAATTGATTATATTATTTATTTACTTCTAAACATATTTTGTGAAGTAAGTAATAAAGAAACCAGATTATATAGACAAGCGCATGTGAAATTGTTTACATTATTATATTTCAATATGCAATTAAATAAAAAATAAAAATTATATATTAGAAAATTTGTTTTGTAATCTTGACTTTGAAATTGCTTACATTATTTGTTCACTTTTAAACATATTTTGAAACGTAAGTAATATTAAAACCAGACTATACTGTATAGACAACAGCATGTGAAATTGTTAACATTACCGTATTTTGGTATGCAATTAAATAAAAATAAAAATTATATATTAGAAAATCAGATTTGTAAGGCTGACTTTGAAATTCTTTACAATATTAAAATTGTTTACATTATTAGTTCACTTTTAAACTCATTTTGAAAAGTAAGTAAAAAACAGTTTATATAGACAACAGCATGTGAAATTGCTTACATTTTCATATTTCCGTATGCACATAAGTAAAAAAATAAAAATTATATGTTAGGAAATCTGTACCCTGCCCCCCCCCCCCCCATATCCCATGTTAAATTTTATTTGATAAAACTTTAATTTTCGGAGTTTTTCTTAATTCACTTTAGTTAAATAATTTAAAGTTTTATAATTTTTTGAAGAGTATATTACTTAATTGTATATTGTGATGCATTTTTTCTCGGAGCTAACATATCGTAAGAAATCTTCCGAAAACATACTTCTTAAAATGAAAATTTAATGTCAATTTATAAACTATAAAATCGAATTTCACAAGATGAAAAATCTGTTTATTTTAATTTGGAAAACAGAAAGAAAACTTTTGAGAGATTTAACTCCCACTTTACGTTTTGTAAATTTAGTTCATACTTCTTAAAGACAAATTACGTAAGTTTATATTACGTAAATTTTTGCTTAAGGGTAAAATAATCCATTTAATTTTTTTCAGGATTGCATTTCTTTAAAAGAATGCCATTAAATAAACTGATAATTTAGCAAAGTACTCACATAACTGTTTTATTTCTAGTATGGAGTTAAAAATTCTAAATGAGATTTTGTTTTACTATTAAATTTTGTTACATTCTGTAACTTAATAGATTAAAAAAGTTATAATTCCTTAGGGGAGTAAACGAGAAAAATATATATCCCTGTACTGTAATAAAATCTTGCTGAAACATAATATATCCTTGTAAATATTTTTGAAACACATTTCTTCAAAAAAGGACTAAGTAAATTTAACTAAACTTAACTGAACTTAAGCTTGTGCCTTATATCAGAGCCCGTAGATTTCTTAATTATATTGATGATTACATTGAATGATTTTTTTTTTTTACCAAAATTTTATTATTTTTATTTTTGTTACTTTCGGCAGTTTAAGTTAAAAAGTTACTAATGTTTTGTTTTTTTTCCTAGAAGAGTGAAAGACAAAACATTTGCTAAGTTCAAAGATAAATCATATGCCCTTCTGTATCCTTTAAAAATACATTTATTTAAAAACAAAAACAAAAAAACATTAAATGATATCGAAAATCGCGCATTGTAAATGAACCCAAAGAAATTTTTATTTTATTTTGTATATATATATATATATATATATATATATATATATATATATATATATATATATATATATATATAATTATATTTGAATGATTTTTTAATGTTGCGATTTTTTTATTTGAATATTTATTACTCTCCGTTGCTTGAATTTAATAATTAAACTTTTTTCCTCTTTCTAGAAAAGTTAAGAAACAATTTTTTCAACTCTATCTTACACCTAACACGTTACTCTAGATCTTTCGAGAACACATTTCTCAAAAGAAAAAAAAAGAAAAGAAAAGAAAAAGAAAACGAAACTACCGCTGAATACTCCGCAAACGTGACACACACGATAACCTGGCTAACCTCAGGAGGTTGGCCTGAGCTTTAGCTGGTCAACCTTCAGTCACTCGTGACGTCATCACCTTGAAAAAAGTGCTTCCCCTTTCCACTTTCTTCCTGAGGTTTCTTTTCCGCTAAACTAGTTTTTCAACTGTTGTGCCCTTGTTTTATAAATAAAAGCTTCGACCGCGCGAATCTTTGATTCACAATTATAAAACTTTTCAGATTGAGAATTACTAACATCGTCTTCCTCGACATCTTAAACTATCTTAACACAGTTATACAAAACTTTTCTCCCAAAACAGATAATAGATTAACACTCATGTTCCTTAGACAGAATTCTCTGAACTTGGCGTAGAATCGACGGTTTAAGGTAAGTGGATGCATTTTGTTTCAGCGGAATTCAATCAAAGCTTTATGAAATCTAATTATCCTATAGAATTGATTGATCATTAAATTTGTTAAATAATTTCTTTTGCTATGAACACTTGAATTTAGCAACTTAGTTTATTAAGTGAAAAGCTTTATATTTAAAACTAAAACTTTTATCAAACTTTTAAAGAAATATAACTTTTTTATGGGCTATATATTTAATAATATATGTTTATTAAGGTATTAGTGGCAATATTTTAAATCATATAGACATTAACTTTTGGCGTGAGAAAGTTTAAAATTTCTCAGTAAATTTCAGTAATAATTATGTTAACTTTAATTCCACTTTGCTTACTTTCGAGTAAATATCAATTGTTTTATCGAAAATTTAAATTTTTTAAAATATGTTCGAATTAATTAAAAAAAACAAAACTGTCCTTACATATTTGTCTATTCCTTGCAATGTAAAAATTGTTTTTGAATATATTAATTATCAAATTTTGAATTCATTCTATGTGTTTCTAACAGTTATAGATAAAGCTAATATCTTTCAGTTTTTTTTCAGTAATTTTCATTAATAATTATTTAAATTTTAATTCCGCTTTGCTTAACTCCCCGTAAATATCAATTCTTTTAACAAAAATTTAAAAGTTCTAAATAATGTTAAAAAACATTTAAAAAAAGAGCCCTTACATATTTGTTCATACCTAGCAATGTATTTTTAAAAAAATATTATTTATCAGTTTATGAATTCACTCTGTGTGTTTCTAGCAATTATGGTTACTGATAATGTTTATTTTCTAAACTATGTTTAAATTTTATTTTAGAACTCTAAGATAATGTTTCTTATTAAATGAGAAAGGAATATTTTACTGCTAATTAATTCTAAAAATCATAATCGTTATATAAAAGTAATTATAAGTTTCACTCTTATTAACTATTTAATCATCACCGGGAAATGTTGAACTCAAGGCTAAAAATTTGAACGCATTTTATAGAGAGTAAACTAATTTAAATTTTAAATACGGTATGATATATTTTATTTTGTTATGTAGATCTAGCTGTATTTGCTTCATAACATTTTATTATTTTCGAAACTCAGGAACATTTTTTTAGTAAATTTTGGATGACAATTAGCAAATTAGCTAGGTATTATCAATTATAAATGAAATGTTTGGGGAAATTTACTAGTTGAAATTGTATAATTCAAAATATATATTCAGTGCATATTTATGACTTTTACATAAACTTGAAAAGCATAATCAAAGAGTAGAGTTATAAAATTTACTTTAAGATTTTTTTTTAAATGGAGAATTAAACGAACCATATATATAAAACATAGATATACTTCGTTTACGTTTAAAAACAAAATAAATGTTTTAAAATCAAGCACGAATTAAAGTGCATTTCTTTAATTATTTGAAATGCATGTATTAATTAAAATCTGAATAAAATCAATTTATGCAAAGTTAAAGTCTTGTATCTCTAAGATAAACAATATATATATATATATATATATATATATATATATATATATATATAATCTCATAAGCATTTTATCAATAACACTATCACATGTATTGCATGACTGAAAACAGAGAGCATTGAAAGAGATAGAATCTACATTACAATTCAAAAAGTATCATCCGAACAACTCTCTTAGAATTGGCAAAGTTTCAATAACTGTTGAGTTAATCTTTTACGATGACTGCTTCATCGCAGCATAGAAACCCCGTTTTCCTCCGAGTAAAAGAACTTCCAATCTAAAGCAAACACGTTTCTCTTTTATTATTTTATTTCTTAAAAGAAAATATAGAGTTGTTCAGTTATACTTCGTGGACAGCTTGCGAAATTAATTACTTTCTTGAATACATATTTTATCTGCTTTGTCCAACAAACAGAAAAAAGTTGTTTTTGATTTTATTTGAGACTTATATAATCTTCTAGTGCCAGTATTTTGGAAGAAATTTTTTTATTGAAATTTGGATCTTTGATAAAAATAAACTAACGCTTTGTTAATTTTGAATAAATATAAAAATCTGTTTCTAACAGAATATAAAAGGTTTAAGGTGTTAAAATTTAATTAAATCTCCTTTATTTGTGTATTTAACAGGATTATATATGAAATAATTAATAAAAAGTATTAATAACAATAAATATATAATAACAAATCAATGAAATTTACATAAATTAAATTACATATTTCAAACTAATATTAAGAGGATTATGCATATTTAATTCTTTCACACACTTCTTTATGCTTTAATTTTTTTGTCACCAAAAACATGGTAATTCCGAATCAGGCAATTTATATAGCTAAACTACGTCGTTAATACAGATATCTTAAAATTGAATGCGTAAATCACTTTATGGCATGACCCACTTAAATAACTTTTCGATTGCGATGCGAAATACTTTAACCACTGTAAATAGCATAACTACTATATATTTAATCATATAAATATATAAATTTACCAAGAAATGCAGTGAATAATATAAATCATATAAAACTATATTCATAAATAATGGAGAAAGTAAATACATTATTTTGCATTTGAGGTAATGCTTTGAAACTTGTAACATTTATTAGAAGTAAATCTTGGATATAATTTAAATATCTATTAAAAATCTATCACGTGTATCTTCATATAAAGAAAAAAATAATTGACATATACCTAAATATAAGATTTTACAATTAGATATGAAATTACTTTATTGTTCGTTTTTATCACAAGTTATATCTTATTTTCCATATAACGTTTCTGTTAACACGAAACTTTTCTTAAATAAAATTCTACACATTTATAAATATTTAATTTGAATTCCATGTGTAACATTTTCCATTTTATCTCATTGTAGAAAATAGATATATATGCGCATCTGTGATCTAGACGGTAGCGGAATTCTGGACTCAGAAACATAATAAAATGTTGAACAGTAAATAGACATGAACCTACATTTCTCTAATACATTACAAGCAACGAAGGCTTTTAATGAATATAAAAAAGTAAGCTATGCATGAAAAGACATTCACAGTATCAATAATTTTGAAATATTACCAATAATTTTGAAGTGTTACCAATAATATTGAAACATTTATTATACATATATACATATATACATATATATATATATATATATATATATATATATATATATATATATATATATATTACTCACTGCGTTAAACACTAAAAATTCTTTTTTAGTTCCTAATATAGAAAACATATAATTGCCTCTTGAAAAAATAACCCGACAGGGATAAATTTGTTTTTCATGAAGAGATTCTTTTTTTATGTTTCACAAAATCAATTATTTTCAAATTACCTAAATAACTAATGAAAATATGAGACGGCTGCTGAGAAAACAAAAACATTCCATATCTGCCGGTGTAATTTCGAAGCAATTAAGAAAAAAAATAATAACTTAGAACATAATTAGGGCTAGCTATACAAAACATTATATAGTCTTATAGTTTAATAATAAAACATCCGAAGGGTAAAAATCTGAAAATAGGGAGGTATGTTAAAAATTTCAGCAATTTACATCCATAATCTTTTTTGTTGTCTAAAATAGCATTCTAGAATCGGGTTTAAGAAACAATCATTAAGAATAAGCAAGATAAAAAAATTTAAGGCTAATATGAAAAAAAGATGAGCTTCTTTTTTAAAATAAGCTCTCTTTTATTGTTTAAATAATGTTGTTAAACAATAAAGAGTATTGAAACATTTATTTTAACACAGAAAAGTACCAATTTTCTTTCAGAATCCGGGCTCTTTAACCTTTAAGTACTCACGTTTAAAAACGTCAGGTATTTACAGTGCGGCTTAGAGGTTGCGCCATTCGTTAAAAAGAAATACTTCGAAAACGTACAACTAAGAAAACTTCAGGCAATAATATTACGTCTCATTACCTGCAGGCCCGGACTTAGAGACCCAGGGCCCCTAGGCACTTGACATTTGGGCCCCCCACCATCTCGAAGCTATTTTGGAAATTTAGCAAATTAAGTGCCCTAGTACAGAACATATAATTTTTAATCGAATTTAATGACATTAATAAACATCAGAATAATACAGTCTATGTTACTATAGTTACGTTATGCTATAAAATTTACGGAATCATACGAAGAACTTTCTTCTGTGCAAAAGAATGAAAAATATTTATTAAAAAATTTATTTAGTAAAAATATTTATTATAATATTATTTTCGATAAAGCTTTTTGATAAGGCAAGCCAGGCTTTTGAGCTAATGTAAAGCCACCGGGGCCCCTAGGCTGGCTGGGCCCCTAGCCCGGGCCTTGTAGAGCTAGGCAGAAATCCGGCACTGATTACCTGTGGATATATTGAATGAAACGTGTTATAGAAAAGATGCTTTCAGTAAATAAGTTCTTGAAGAATTTGATTTTTATTTTAAATACCTAAAATAAAATTCAAATGCTTCAAGAACTTATTTACTGAAAAAATTTAGATTCTGAAATTTGAAGGTTGTTATGCTACAAACCGATAACTCTGCTAGCATTATTTTTTTCCCTTTCGTATAGAGAAAAAGTTGTAAATAATTTGTCTGGAATTTGAATATTTCGTTAAATACAATTTTTAGAGCAATTTTTGCATCCTGGAAAACATATTCCGAACTTTTCCATCTCAATCAAAGAATGTGACGACAGCTCCTTAAAAGGATGCTATGTGGAAAAACAAATATATTCCTTTCAGGGAATTTTTTTAGATATATTCTTTTAAGAAGCGAAAATCCTGCCACCATTTTGAAATAAATTGACTTTAAGCACTGATGTACAACGCATAGACAATACAACATAAAAAGAATGCATTAGCTAATGTGACTGTCGAGGTTTATGCTGTTTGATTCCAAAAGCTCACTTGAATATTTTTTGCCAGGAAAGTAAAAAATGTCCTTTTATTTATATTATTTTCTCTCGTGAATACGAAATAAATGCGGGAATTTACGTATTTGCAAAAAAAAAAAAAATACATTTTTATCTTTAATTCTTTTAAATGACGGTTAAAAGGAAGCAGACGTTGAATTCAAGATCAATCAGACAGCCTGAATCGGAGATAAAAATAATTTAGGAATAGTATGCTTTCAGTTCGGTTAAGCACTAAATCATGTCCAACGCTAGTTAATGACATCTGAACAAGCGATAAATTATACAGGATAAAACAAGTAGAAAAGTTATAGAAAAAATCGCCGTTTTCGAGTTATTTCGCTAATAAGGTACAGGAAAGAGATAAATTATTTAAGCAATCTCCATTACCTTGAGTCTTTTCGTTTAATTTTACCGGTATGACTCAGACATTTTCAAAAAATATGTCTACTCAGAACTTTGGTGTGCTAAGTAATCCACGAGATTCGTTAAATATCAGTTTTTCGGCACTGTGTAATGTCTAAAAGCAATAACACAAATTTTGCATCTGTTGATTTTGCATCAGTTTGCCTGTAAATCATCCGTAATGTGGGTCATGTTACCATAAAGTCTAAAAATCGTAGTAAAAAAGCACAGAATCTTTACAAAAGTACAGGTATATCTTTGCTCTATTGTTATCATATTCCGTATCACAATGGCATAAAACCCTTTGTACGAAACTGAATGTTATTGAGTGTTATTCAGCACATTGAAAACACGTGGGACTTGTTCTAGTTCAGCCTTATTAAGTTTGAGCTCATTTTTCAGAGTTAAAAAGAGTGCGCAATTGGAACTGTTCGTGATTAGCTATGAGTTGTTTTTCAGCGTGGCTAGCACGGGGTAGCTAGTGAGAAATGCTTGCGATAGAATATTGGATTTGTTTTCTCTTCAAGTATGTGCTTAGCGTTTCCAGCACAAAGTTTTGCAAGAAATAAACTATATTTTCAATCTACTAAAATATTTTAAATCCCTGTTGTCTCATTACCTGAATAAAACGCATTTTTAGTGATATTTAGCGAGCTTCCTTTTATAACAATATTATGCTATATTAAAGCGATATATATATATATATATATATATATATATATATATATATATATATATATATATATATATATATATATATATATATATATATATATATATATATATATATCCCCGATGTGGAGGCCTTGTCCTTAGACATTCGCGTGTTATCACCGCGGCAATGCTGGCCTCTTTATTATGGGGGCACCATATATGTGGTCCAGCTGCGCCCCCTATGAAATGGTCCCGTAATTTTGAACCGAGTCAAGTGACCAGAACGGAAACACTTAACCTCGCACTTCTAGAGGTAAATTTTAGAACAAGGAGGACATTGCAGCCACGACATAATTTTGGTGCACCAGCCGCAGTTAGTGTCACTGCAGTGGATTTCTCAGCGACTGGCACCGAACCCGGGACGTTCAGATATTTGGTTCGCTGCCTTTACTAACCGGGCCGCTTGCGCCCGCTTAAAGTGCTATATTGAAGTGACCATTTCGGCAAAGGAATTAAATATTCTACACCTGTTTAACACTTTCAGGGGCAACTACGTCCCCCGTTTGCACGGTGCAGATTTTTCTCCGATTTTTTAACCTAAAGAATATTGAAAAAATTTTCAATTAAAGGTTGCAAAATGTTTTTACTTCTTTAAATTGATAATTGATGGCAGTACTAACCATTTTTCTGCTCATTTAACTGAAATACATTGAATTCAAGTGAAAAAAGACTAGATTTAGGCGTTTGCACTGTGGAAACAGCGCCCCTAAAAGAGTAAACTGGAAACCATTTCTAGAAATTTAGTCCTACCGTATGTGCATATACCACATTTAAACCCTAAGTACAGATTTTTGTATGTTTTGAGTTTATATTATTTCTAGTTTTGGAATTGAACTTGTATAATCAAGCTTTAGACATACGTATTGCCATGTAAAATGTGTTGCAAGCAAAAACTCTAATTCTAGAATATAATTCATCATTAAATTGTTAAGCTTATAAGTGTTATTGTTTTATGGGGCTTCCTGTTATACAATATTCTGTTCCTCATGAAGATCATAAATTACTAACTGCAGTAGAAGATAATCCAGAAGCATATAATATTAATACTATCATCTGGTAACATCACTCCCTCCCCCTTTCGATTCAGCAAGATTTCTATACGTGATTTTGTTTCTGAGATACAAGTCTTAAAAGTTGGTTTAAAGATAATTTAATCTATATATATAAAACAGTTCCGTAACTGACTCATTCATTCTCTGACTGACTGACTGACATACAACGCACAGACCAAACCGCTGGACCTAAAGGGCTGAAATTTTGCATGGCGATTCTTCTAATAGTGTAGGGGTGCACTAAGAAAGATTTTTAAAAAATTCTTCTTAGATTGTTTTAAATTAAATTTTTAAGCTGTTTTTTAAACTTTTTTTACGTTTGCATTTAAAATAATACATTGAGGATTATAAAATTTATATCACGAGAAAGATCATAAAAATTCCTTCAAAATGAAATTTTTTTTGGAATTTTTACCTCCATTTCCTGATTTTTGGTGAATTTTTAAAGATTAATTTATTGAATTTAATTTATTAAATGCTGATCACGTGATTTCTTTTTCTGGTATTTTCAATAAATTTATCGTCACGTGCGTAACAACTAAATAGACAAAAAAAATATTTTTTTCTCTTTCTAATGCAGCAGACGATTGGATATTATATATATATATATATATATATATATATATATATTTGGCATGAATTGCATACATTGACCGTTGTATTTAATTTGAATGTACTCCGTAGCGAAGTACGGGTTTTCAGCTAGTCTATATATATATATAAAACAGTTTCTCAACTGACTGACTGACTGACTGACAGACAACGCACAGACCAAACCGCTGGAACTAAAGAGCTGAAATTTTGCACGAAGATTCCACTTATAGTGTAGGAGTGCACTAAGAAAGATTTTTGAAAAATTCTTATATTTTTTAAAATTAAATTTTTAAGCTGTTTTTGTAACATTCTTTAAAATTTGCATTTCAAATAATAATCTGAGGGTTATAAAATTTATATCACGAGAAAGGTCATAAAAATTCGTTTAAAATGATATCTTTTTCGAATCTTTTCCTCTATTTTCTGATTTTTGGAGAATTTTTAAAGATTAATTTTTAGAATTTAATTTATTAAATGCTGATCACGAGGTTTCTTTTCTTTTTGATACATTAAATTAATTTATCATCACGTGCCTAACAACGGAACTAATTGACAATTTTTTTTTTCTATTGCGGCAGACGATTGGACATTATCCAAAAAAATATTAAAATACAGTAAAAGAAATGTCCTTCAAACTATACTATATTAACTGTACTATAATATTCTTTGGTATGTTCTTTTAGATTTAATTTCAATATTTTCTTCTACATCATTTTGTCTATAAAAATATCCGTTAGGATTTTTTTTATAAATATATTTCTTGTTTTCTCTTAGCATTAATTGCACACATTGAGCGTTGTATTTAATTTAAATGTACTCCGTAACGAAGCACGGGTATTCAGCTAGTTTTGAAATATAAGGCTTCTCTAATGAAATGGATGATAACGAAACACTTTCAAATTTCTCTTAATTGAAGAACCTTATCAAGGTAATTAAAAGTATTTTGTACCTAGTTTACATAAGCAGTGTAAAGGGGCAATTTTTCTTACAGCCCGTATCGCTAAATTGCATCCAAGGTGGAAAAGCTCCTAATTAACTAATTTACAGCTCGCCTTGATCTAAATTAAATCGTTGCTTGCATTTTGATAACGTTGCAGATTAGTTAAAATTACTCTCAAGGATGATGCTTAAAATAATCGCTCGTAGATATCGAAAAGATCGGAATAAAATATAAACCTCTCAACTATAGAATAAATATATATAAAAAACAATTCACGGAAACTGTGTGAATGATTTAACGTATTCCTTACACGTCTATCCCGTTTTCTGAGCTTTACGCCACGGGAATCATCAATTACAGTAGTAATAAAAAATAAATAAAACAGTTAGTATGCAAAGCACGACGTAATGTTTACGATCTGAATACAAAGCAGGCCAAGTGGACGGAAATGATTTTGAGTTTTAGTTTTTTTTTACCATAAACAAGACGAATCGTTAAGATGTACCTCACAATCTGAAGATCTTTATTTCAAATATGCGATGTATTGTCCTTGTCATGAAAAAGGATTTTCTTGTAAGAAAAAAAAAATGATATTTTTCCTTCAGGTCGGTATGAGGAAGTTTGCAAGATTTTCCCTTCACACAATGATACAAAATTTGCTTGAAATGTTTATAGTATGTTGCTAAAAAATAACTGTTTGTTTTGTATATTTCTCTATTGTACTCTCTTCATGAGTTTTCAATATTTTGTTCATTTAAACACATTATAATTTATAAAGAAAGTATATATATATATATATATATATGACACGGAGCTTATTCTACCCCCTTCATTATGTCGTCCTATCTCACGTTACTCCCTCTTAACCTATTCCTAAATAATTATTAATGGTGTAGCAGTCAGTGATTACAGACCTGTGGCAAAGAACTAAAAATTAATTACACTTAAGAGTTTATTTCCGAATGTTAACCTACCCCGATTCAATCTATTAATTACCTAGAAGAAATCATCTCGATCCTCGTGACGCGTGACCAAACCGATTGAAAATCAATCCCGCTATGCGTAAAACTCTATTGTCTCAATGACGAAGAACCGTTGGACAATGCGTGCCACGTGTGGTCGCGCATTATCCTGTTGAAATATGGCTGTGGGCAAGCCCTGAAGGTAAGGAAGGACAACTGGCTCCAACACCTCGGAGATGTAGCGCTGGCTGTTTAAAGTGCCGGCAATGCGTACTAGAGGTGTGCGAGAGTGATATCCAATACCGCCCCATACCATAATACCAGGTGCAGGACCAGTGTGGCGGTGCATAACGCAGCTGTTCAGCGTCCTCTCTTCACGGTGTCTCCAGACTCGAATGCAACCATCGTGGTGTTGCAGACAGAAACGTGACTCGTCAGTAAAGACAATTTCATTCCATTCTGCCTTCCACATCCTTCTGTCATCGCACCACTGGCGGCGGAGACGTCTGTGGTTCTGCGTCAAGGGTAGACAAAGCAATGGACGTCTTGCGGACAGACCACTCCGCTGTAAACGGCGTCGAATGGTACGCGCAGACACTGGATGATGCGTTACAGACTGCATGTGATGTGCTATGGTTCGTGATGTGACTGAGCGATCCGTCACTGCCATGCGCACAATTTGCCTGTCATCACGTGTAGTGGTGCGCTGAGGTGGATGCGATCGAACACGCCGGTCCGTCGTACCCTCCTGCATCCAACGATCACATATCCGCATTACAGTTGTTTGGTTTCGTTCAACACGACTACCGATTTCCCTGAAAGATAATCCACAATCTCGGTAGGCCACTATCCTTCCTCTGTCGAACTCGGATACTTGATCAAAAGATGGTCGCTGTTTTCGACGAGGCATAATTGATCGTTTTTTTTGAAAAAAAACCACAAAAAAAACAGAATTACCGAACTTGAAATCGTCGAAATCTTCAAGCCTTAAATAGCGATTTGAAGTGGCGCCACAGGCGCGCGTGATGTGCGTCTGCGCTGAAAATCTAATCATTTACATATCTCACCTCCGCTAATGCATGTTGTAAATTTCATGTTATTTGCATGTTTCCTTCAGGGTGTTGCATTTACAGTGGCCAGCAGTACATATATATATATATATATATATTTATATAGCGATATTACATAAATGAATACAAATTAATTAGCAACTTAATACAGTGGGGTAAGTAATTACCCAAGCATGGAAAAATTGGATAATGAGAAATACAAGAAAGACTCAGATTTGTCATTGATAATATTAATGAATTTAATACACTTTTTTTAAAAATCAAATATTTACATTAAATTTTTATCTATTTCAGTAAGTGATATTTTTCGATAATTACTAGAAAAAAATTAAGATGTATTTACAGGCGATTAAAAAGCAATCTATGTAAATTAGGCCCATTATCAAGTTATAGATGAAAGCAAAATTAGCATTTAGATACATCATAGGTTTAAGACAGTTCGTCGTGTTTCGGTGCTGAGGGTGCTCGGATCGAATCCGGACAAGTGTCATTAAATACCTCCGTGTCTAGGCCGGTTTTGGGCTAAATCCGTCGACCGAAAAGTCCGTCTATGAGATCAGAGGGGGGGGGGAGAGTTTAGTATCCCCCTAGATGTCGTTCGTGGTGTTGCTCAGTTAAAATTGAGGTGGCACCTGGCTCAATCGGACAGCGACTCTTGTGGTGATATTATAAACCGGACTCTCCCCCTCAGCCCGCTAGCGTATATTTATCTCGTCTAGAATACTTTAAGCCAGGGAACATTAAAAACGACTACCTAATCATAGGTGTAGGTATGGATTTATCATGGATAGTTGTTTTTTTGCAGTTTTCTTTTTAAATTTTTAAATTATAAGTATTTATTTTTCGCTAGAATTGTTTCTCATGAAAAACTAAAAATAGAGTTTTTTACCCTTTCAGAGGCAACAACTTTGCAAGGTATGCAAAGTGCAGAACCGTTGCACGGTGCAGATTTTTTTCCCGGTTTTTTTAACCTAAAGAATCTTGAAAATTTTTCCAATTAACGGTTTGCAAAATGTTTTTACTTCTTTAAACTGATAACAGATGACAGTACTAACCATTTATCTGCTCATTTAACTGGAATACATTGAATGCAAGCGAAAAAAAGACCAGATTTAGGCGTTTGCACTGTGCTAACGGCGCCCCTCAAAGGGTTAAGGAATAAATAAACAAAAAAATCATACATTTTCTTCGCTATCAAATGACACTGGACACTGTTCCTGTCTAGTAGGCCAGTTAAAACTTACTATACCCAGTACTGGGTATAGTAAGTTTTAACCAACTATACCAACTATACCAAAACTTACTATACCCAGTACACATTAAAGACCGAACATATGAATTAATGTCTCTGTTAGAGATAGTATTCTTATACCGAAGACATAAATTAATGTCCAATCGATTCGTAACAGCACGTGCTCTTCTTGAATTAAAGCTGGTAAATTTTCTCTAGAATATAAAAGACTTTTTTGCGAGCGTTTATTTGCTGTTTTTCCCAATAATAACTTTATCCGATTAATAATAATTTTCAACAAGATTACATAAAAAAAAATTCCCATTCTTGCAATATTTTGGCCAAAAAAAACGAATTTTCAACAAGTTGATTTTAAATTAATATAGAAGTTTATTTAAAAGTTAAGAAAATCACAAAGGTATTTTTTGTTGTTGTTATATGTGGCCCTGTGACCCTTAGGCTGCGACTTTGTTGACCTACTCCTAAATCCGACCACTGTATGCAGCGATAGTAAGACAACAAAAGGCAAGTCAGAAGGAGCATATTATTTTAATATGCTGTAGTAGAAATTACATTTGTAAATGTCGTCACTCAATTATTATTATCGCTGTAATAAATATCAAAATCATCTGTAGCCCGATATTTTCCTAATTTAATCTAATACCTAATGTTCAGTAATCTTTTATCATTATTTTCTGTGGTAAACACCAGTATGAAGTCAAATCCTTAACAATCAGCGGTGAATAGCTTAAGATGAGCGAGATAAGTTAAATCTGTATATCAGCAGCGGTATTTCATTTGTGTTTTACAACAATAGAATAAATTATCTTCCTCAAATTATTTCCCCAAGAGTATATTGCATAGATTTTGCGTAGATTGCGTTTTGTATAGATTATGGCGCGCAGGCTGCTTTTTCTTGAAAATTTCTGATAGTATCTCCAAATTATAAACGTTCCACACAAACAATTGAATGTTTTTGAATCAGTATAAGTTGTAAATAATATTTACCAGCTACCGCGTTTTCTTTAAAACCTGGAAAAGTGCTATTAGCCATGCAGAAGATGATTTTTATCTAAGGTGTTTATAATACTTCATAAACAATGTGGAAATTGATGGAATGATATATACTTTCGGCTATATACTATGTTTTTAGGATAAACACCTAGGGTAATATACTTGGACTTAAAGCTATAGTTTCTACTAAAAAATAAACTGACAGCGTTTTAAATTCCATCATTATTTTAGTTTTTTTAACGTTAATTTTCATATTTAACTTAAGGTTTAACAATTACGAATGCAGTTCATAGATGTTTAACGTATCTGAAGGTGTCGTTTCTCCTTCAAAATGATATATAGAGCATTTAAATTTTTTATATACTTTTTATAAAATTTGGTTTTCATACCTAACATTATATTCAAATTTTGTTTAATATTTGAGCAAGAAATACTGAGGATGAATTTTGATCTTTTGTATGATATATATATATATATATATAAAATGTATCTCATATATATATATATATATATATATATATATATATATATGTGTGTGTATTAATCATTTAATCATTTTAACTCTGTATATTAGTGTCAATTAAAATATGCCCCATTTACTCACATGTCGTCAGCAGTTGCTGAATGAGTAAACACATGTTTTTAATTGATACTCCTCTGCATTGTTAAGCCTATTGGCTAATAATTCAATAATATCTGCCTTTAACTGGAATTGAAATATTAGTTTATTAATTATTCGCTTTCTGCAATAATATAAATTAGAATTTTGCACAATGAACGAAAAATATTTAGTATAACCTTAGCTTTCTGAGGCAAGGTTAAACTAAATTTTTTACTTCAACGGGTAAAATAGTCCAGGTCTTTTTCCTTTGAGAGTTCTCCGAAAAAGGCGTTAAAATGATTTTACTCACTATCGTTTTCTCGTATCAGTACATTAATTAATTTATGGCATTTCTCTAAAAATTAAAGTTTGTGGTAAACAAACAAATCAGCTGAGAGATGGTAAAGAGGAGATTTGATATAATTTCGTCCTTTTTCGTATAAACATAAAAATGATTACACTGTGGTACAAAAAATATTATCATTTAACAAAGATAGCTGTGTCCCAGTTATAACGAAACTTAATTTATTCTTCTGCTTATGTTGTTCTAATGCTCCCAGGACGGATAAAATCTAACCAGATATATTGAAGGCTACAGGGTGATAAGATGCATATCCTCTTTAGGTCACAGCTAGTGGACACAGCAAGGGCTGTGGACAGACCTTTTTGACCGGTGCCACCATAAATTTGATCGAGTATCTCCAGGAACGACGAATGTTGGGCTCCTACCCCTACTGACCACATGAAAGGATTTCCTTGGGAGCATTGACCAAGTTGGTAATGGCAGAGGGCTAGTGATCTGAAAGTCACTGGTTCGATGCTCGTCTCTAACAAATCCACTGTCGTGTACACTAATGGCGGCTGGTTCATGTGAAATCTGTCGTGGCTGCAATATCCTCCAATTTCTCAAAATTTACCTCTGGAGGTGCGGGGTCAAGTGTCCTGGTCTCGTCACTTGACTCGGTTCAAAATTACTGAACTGGTCCTTTGGCCAAGTCGGACTCCGACCCTTGTGGTGCCACTCGAAACAGGAGCCGCACCTTCATCACTGTAACGAGGAATTCGTTCCAGAAATAATTAATTTGGTTGGGCTCATAACGCACGTTAAATTAATGTAAAATCTCTAATTCTAAATAGTTGTCCCTTAAAATAAAATAGCGTAATTTTCTATACTTCCCTGGACGTGTGTGTTCTTGAGAATTTTAGCTGTTGCCCCATTTCTCTTAAACCGTAAAACTTCTACCATAATTTACTTAGCCAGGTGTAAGTCTCAGGATTCCCTTGTTAAGTTTCACTAAAATGCACTTTTTATGGCTGATAATTGCAGGGTGTGTCATGTGAACATCCAACTAGCTTTTGTCCACGCATGCCGTTTAAGTTTGCTCACTAAATTGGCCCCATAAAATCAGTTTTAAGTTAGAAATATATGTGTGTTCTATGCTACTCCTTTGTCCGAGAGGAGGTTTTCCCACGGGTGAAATTGGCGCCAGCTTGGCGTGAAGGCACTCTCCAATATAGAACTCTCCAATAGTGTATTCTTTACCACAATCACTCATAGCCTTCGAGACTTCATCTGATGTTGCTGTCGGTCAAGTGGCATAAGCAACAACAATAAGGATTTTACAGCCTATAGATTTTACTTATTCGGTATTTACTGTCGGAATACGATCTTACCACCTCCAGGTCTAAGTTGCTCCACGCCCCCATTTGATTCTAACTAAATTGATAAAAATATGGCGCTACATTGCACCGTTTTTACAGTTTGGAATACCAGACAGACATTCTTAGAGTTTCAGCTTTGGGGAGATTAGCAACACTTTGGTATAATTTATCAGAGAAAATTGAACATTTATAGCAATCCTTCCATAATTTTCCCGGCTTTGGGAGTTAAAGTCCTACTATGGTATGTGTATCTCTCTCCAAGATTAAAGTATATCAGAGAATGTTTCTGAAGTCTTCATTCAGCTGCAGGAAAATAAAACAGGACAAAATTATACAGGTCAATTTGAATTTACACACAATCAATTGCTTATCTTTATAGTGTGTGTAAAGCACTCTAAAGATCCATTCAAATCAAGTTCATCGTATCGTGCAAAGTCTACAATACTAAAAGTGAACTTGATCTTATCTTTGCATTATTTTGCATTTCAAGGATAGATTTTTACGATATCGAAAATTATCAAATATATTTGATTCTAATTCAGAGATAGCTTTCTCACACACTTTTACAGCGGACAATACTACAACTTCAAATTATCTGTGTATTACAAAAGTTGAAATAGTGCATTGAACGATAATATTAAGATTAAACCTTATATGTTCACATTTAAATTATCCATGAAAAGTAGCAATTAACACATTTATTCATTAACACTAGAAAGACGGGCATTTTTTTTACTAAAAAGACTGAAAACCGTCATTTTGACAGTTAAAAATAAAATCAAGAATTTAAAATTTTAATGTTTTTTTTAAATTGTTAAATACTTTAAATTTTAAATTATTTCATACCAATACATAATGCATTAGTTTATATTTAGATATATTTTTATGCAGATATGCCTAGATGACAACCTGGTAGGGTTAATCCGTAAAAATATATGCATAGTTTGTGCAGTCCTTATTTTTCAATACCAATATTTCCGAAGAGCCAATATTTCTGTTATTGGCAAAAGGGGGAAGAGACGAAAAGTAACTAATGTTTTTCCGGTATTATTTTAAAGATATCTGCCTGTTTTCTATATAGCCGTCAAATTGACGACTTTCAGTCTTAGCAGGTATACAACACATTTTCTCCCCCTCTTTACTATCGAATATAGTTTTGTAAATGTGTGTGCATATTTCGCGTAAAATTAGAAAAAGTCATAAACATTTCAGAAGACTGAGGACATGAATACAGACATAGAGCTCAATAGTATGTCCGAAACCGTCAAGATGACGGCAGCCGTCTTTCTAGTTTTAAGACGCACGTTTCAGGAGATTTGTTTTATTTTATTAACTGGCATATTTCACTTCGTTATTTTTCATTTTCAGAAAAGTTTAAAACATCTAAACATGTTTTTTTTTAATTGCCCGATTTATAATTGTAAAGTTATAGTTCTTATAGGATCCTATATGCCGTCTTACCTTCATTACATACTTTCTTTGCTACACAGACAGGATGAGGCCGAATGGACTCACACATTTATTTAGGTCACTGGTATAGGGGGTGATGGGGGAAGGACTGCGTGGGAGTTGCCAACCGATAGGGTGGATGTTCTATTTCTTAGTAGATACCATGAGTTGGTCCGGTGAACATCGGATTTTCACTATTGCGGTTCCTTTGTAAACAATGGTTCTGTAACCGCGACACAGACGGCAATTAGGACACGCTTCGGGCTGTGTGCATCTGATGCTGTGTCTGACAGAAAAGAAAAACCTGCATTGGATTTCAAATGTGAGAACAAGTGGGTCTTCATTATTAAGGAAACCAAGTGGTTATCCTCGGAACGTTAGAACGCCTGAAAATGTTCAACAAGTTCGTAAGTCCGCTATCTTTGAGGAAGTTACCGCCATTTCCCCAGAGATGACCGACAGAGTGTTGGAAAACTTTACAAATCGCATTCAATAGTTTATCGCACATAACGGACGCCACTTCACTGATGTTATTTTCAAAACCTAGTAGAAAAAAACTATATAATAAGTAGCTTTCCAAATTATAAATTTTTTTTGTAAATTTTTCGCTTTTTTTACTCTTTGAATTGGGGAAGTCCGTTCTTCCGCACCCTGTTATTTGACTCAATAAAAAAAAATTCCAGCTGTGTATGTATAAATATGTACACACACATACAAACACACACACACACACACACACACACACATATGTATATATATATTAAAAAGTATAAATAAATATTATTTACGCTTGTTATGTGTTTTAAAATATACCAGTATGTAGACCTGTTGAATTTTTTGTAGATTGAAACTTCGATAACAAGATGATATACTATCTTCCCTCCTGTCCCTTATACCCTTTGTTAGATGTACGATACCTTTACAAAAAACATAAAAAAAGAATCTCATCATGAAAAACAAATTTATACCTGTCGGGTTATTTTTTCAAGAGGCAATTATATGTTTTTTATATTAGGAACTAAAAAAGAATTTTTAGTGTTTAACGCAGTGAGTAATATATATATATATATATATATATATATATATATATATATATATATATATATATATATATATATATATATATATTATATGGGTTTCTGAGCCTACATCGGACTGTTGTACTGACTTAACGAGCAGATGACACGAACATACGTTTGCGCCTCTAAAGCCTAACGTAAGAAGTAGGGATCTGGCAACCCCAGTCAGCGGATAGACGGAGATGAAAGATGACACGGTTCGTCTGATACCAGTAGACGTCTGGTCCTTAATTAGCCTATGTAATGACGTATATTTAACGACGTAACCTTGTAAATAAGTAATATATATTCATTTAATGTTAGTATAGAATATAATAATTTAGTTATTTAAATCAGCGAACCACTGTCCTCTCCCACACACATAATATATATATACACACACACACATTCATATATATATATATATATATATATATATATATATATATATATATATATATATATATATATATATATATATATATATATATTGGAATCTCGATCTGTCGTTTTTCAAGGGACAGACTGACCTAAGCTATACTTGCGAGAAAACGATAGATGCGGGAACATAACAAAGCAATATGATCGTTGGGACTGGGTGAAATAAACGCCATATGCGAAAAACGACGTTTCTGGGAGCGATCGATCGATATTCCACTGTATTTATATAGATATATATGAAGGTCTTATTTGAATAGTTGGCCAACTCCATTCTTGTTCATTTTGAGATACAGAACCTTAAAGGCTAATGATTTTGAGAAATGAATGCTGAAGACCGATTTGTAATGCCCTCTGTTGGCAGCAGAAATTATATGGATTTGTGACAGTTTTAAAATAAAATAGAATTGGCTTGTTTGAATATGAAAGTGAGGCTAAATCCATCGTTTTAGTTGTTAAATGTGTGTAAAAGTTAAGTTTGGGATTGCATTATTAGGCCCGAAAAGATTATACATTTAGGAGGAAAAATTCAGTCGAAAGCTAGTCGAAGTCTACTTTAGTCAAAAAAATAAATAAATAAATAATAATAATAATAATAATAATAATAATAATAATAATAATAATAATATTAATAATAATAATAATTCTCATGGAGTTTTTATCGCAAGACTGTTTAAAACCTTAGTTAACAATATCTTGTCATGTATTTTTATCATATAAAAAATAAATTAAAATATTAAAAGTATGCAATTATAGAAAATTTAAAACATATTTTTTATTTAAATAATTTAATATGATATAAAATCCAAACTATCCGCCATTCCTCCAATTTTGTACGAGATCCACAGTTTGCTCCTAGGAAATGGTTCCTTTATATAGTTCTCGTATTCCAAGCAACCAACAATCTCGCGTCGTAGTATCAGCGAATGTCGAAAGCCAAAAACTTCCTGCACCTTTGGACACAAACAATTTTCTTCCGTTCATTGAAATTAATAATAATATCCCGCTAAGGACAGCTTTTGTCTTGGCAATATGAAAACAGTAATTTCACTTTCATTTGTCCATGCGAACTCTAGCGAAAAATTAAATTACATGAAACGCCTGAGGCCCTCTTTGGTCGCTTATCCCCGGAGTTTAAGGTAAACAAGGTAATATAAGAAAAAAAAATAATTAATACTTTCTCGACCGCATGTAAAATAATCAGAATGACCCCGCATGATCAAAATGATATCACTGAATCCTACCTATTGTCATATTCAAGGCTTCTTACTAAAGTCCAAACTTATGATTATAGCCACAGTCAAGGTGACTCACGATTTAGGATAAAGGAAGGGAGTTTCTCTTAAGACAGGGTTTCAAAATTGCTTGCAATTTAATGTTTATTTTAATGCCATTAATATAAGAACAAATATACTATTTAGTAAAAAAATTTTCCCTGAAATGCAGTTAAATTTTCCCTGAATTTGAGTTTATGAAAATTGGAGTGATGAAAAAATTTATGGAAAATTTGAAACCACTCTATTTAATAATGATTTTTATTATAATGTTTATTCATAATTTATATCATATAGACAACAAAAATTGTCAGATCTATTTCTAAATCTTAACAGAAAGAGATAACATTTCTGAAGTGAGATTCAGTTTAAAAAAAAAAGTTGTCTAACGTATTTAAATATGTTTAAATGTGTACTTGAAGTAAATATGGAATTACTCCAGCGATTGGTCTTAGAATAATTGTAGATTTTGTGCACGCGTGTGTGAGAAATAAAACTATAATCCTGATTTATTTACCATATTTTTGGGACTGTAAGACATAAAAAATTTTACATAATTTTTTACAGAAAAAATCGACTTAAAATTAGGGTGAGTCTTATCCGAATGTAACATTAAAATAAAATGAATGTTTCATTATATATATATATATATATATATATATATATATATATATATAATACACATTATTTGTTATGTTTATTATATGTATTTTTTATATTTATTATGTAAGAAATTGAAAATATATTTATATACCTAACAAAATACAAAATATTCTTTTCTAAAATTTCTTCCATAAATGTGAGGTGCGTTTTATCGTCCGGTCAGTCTTATGGTCTTTACGGAAAAATGCGTTCAAATCAAATTTTATCTGCTTAATAATTAATATCACGATTTTAATTTATCGTTATAGCATTCAGAATTTTCAGGATTAAAAAATATATATATTGAAATGAAAAATAAATTTTTCACCTTGAAAGAAAAAACAAAATTTAGAAAAAATTCTTAACATTCCAACCTGTATGTTTATTCAAACTTATATTAAGAAAGGAGCGTGTTTCCTTATACCACAGAAAAAAATAAAATTTATTCGGCATCTCTATCTATTGATTTTTATTTTTTTAATTTTAGTAAAATTCATTACATAGGTATGCATTTTCAATTCTTTTTCAGAAAGTTCACTGTTGCAAAAGTTTGTTTTGTAAGTTCTTTTACAGATATCTAACCGAAAAATTATTGAGTAGCCTAATTCTTTTTATAAAAAACTCTTATCAATCGAAGGTTGTGAGATTCCCAATACACCCAATAAGTCTGGTGAAAATGCTTATTATATTTTGA